>CM033470.1:280802816-281074857 GCA_019447015.1 Hymenochirus boettgeri
TTAAGAAACTGGGAACTGGATCTGTTTTAAGAACAAGACATTTGTGAACTGGAAGTTTTGCAGCTGTTTCTCTTGTTGTAGAGCCCTGTATAACTATCCCCAGAATATCTTATTGCTTCAGCTGGTCTGGAGGAGGGGAGGTATCCGTTCTCTATCCACAGGAATGCCAACTTTTAACATATCGGCAACCACAGCACTATTCAGCACATTAAAGTCCCCCCACTAACTCTAGAGGATTGAGAAATAAAGTTTTACTATATACCTAGGGTGTGCAACACAGTCCAATGGTGATTCCTGGTGCTGCTGATGGTATCCAGATATATAGTATCAGTAGAAGAATATCAGCCATATTCAGGTCTCTGAATAAGGTGCTTTTTATTAACCAAACATGGTGCAAAAATGCAAATAGCAACACTTTCGGCCTTTGTTTAATGGTATCAAGCTTACACATATAAATACAACAAGGCGATTAGTGTTTAAATTACAAAACCACACTACATGACATCATCACTACTAATTCAAAAGATTAAAGTGACAGTGCACATATATATATATTAAACGTTAAAGTGACAGTGTTCAATATATTAAAACTAGTTACACAGGTTGGGCAAAAAAAAGTGCGTAGGATAAAGTGTATCAAAAAGATGTTCTCTGATTAAAAGTGATAAAATATAGTTAAAAACAATGATAGATAGTTAGTTATGGTCGTCTCAATATACTCCACAGATCTATAGATACTTTAATGAATGCTTTAATACATGCTATATTAAATTCACAGACCTAGATGTCTTAGATGATAATTAAATACTTGAAAAGTGTATAGAGGTGTAGACTCGGCGATGTCTGTAGTAAAAACTGAGTCACCACTAAAACATTCTTTACATCCAATTATGGTGGTAAGATTCAATAGAACATTGACAGATAAATAATTAAAGGCCAAGACCAGTGGTTAATGTTGAAAAGTTTGTTAGCATTCATCAATAAAATATTTAAATGAACAATATTCATTAAGGCCATGGAGTGCCAATGTACCAAGAGTCTTAATCCAAAAGGTTTCTTTTCTGAGGAGCAAATTTCCTCCTCTCCTAGGTGCAACTACATGGTCATGCCCATAAATTTAAGTCAGAGACAGTGTCCTTTTCTAGAAAGTGAATAGCAACTGGTTTCTGGTTTTTCCATCTCGATATGCGGTTTTAATAGCGGATCTAGTCCGTCTGTGCTTATGCAGAGTGTTAAATCTGTTTCCCTACATGATACAACTTGCATGGACAGATGATAAGTATATCACATGGGTGGTTTGGCACGTGATGTTAAATCTGATATCAATTAGTTTCCCAGTGTGTGTGGATGAGTAAATGAGGAGCCTACAATCATGTGTTGGCATTGTTTACATTTATGACAGTTGAAACATCCCTTTTTCCTATTTGACTGCCAATTAGTTTGTTTGTACTTATCGACAGGGTCGAGTTCACTAGAATGTCCTTCAGGTTTTGCCTCTCCGAAAGCAACTGTAGGTTTGCTTGGAAGGCGTTTATTAAGTTTCCATCTGAAGTTAAGATGTGCCAATTAGAATGTATGGCCTGGCTTAATGTCAGCATCTGCTGTGGAATACGAGGTAGAACAAACTGGGAAATAGGTAACAATCTTTTAAAGCTGATGACTTGTATAGTGCAACAAAGAATTTCTATCCGTAATTTTTGAATAGACTGTAATCTAGATTGGTTCAAATCTTACATTTAAGTCCAGAAAACTGAATCTCAGATTTACTCACCTTAGTGGTGAAATTATTGTAGTCTTAATGGTTAAGAAAGGTGGTCATCTGTTCAAAATGTTGTGGTGTACCTGTCCAAATTAAGAAAGACATCGTCGATGAATCTGCAATAAAACAATAAACATTGTGCAAATCGGGTGAGATATGTTTGTTCTCAAACTCTGACATGTACAAATTAGCGTATGCTCTTACCTTTTGCCTATAATAAATCTCCTCAAACTGGAAAAAGTTTTTTTAAGGGCTATTTCCAAGAGGGTGATGATAAAGTCATTTGCGCCTTACTGAAATTAGTTGTGTGCATCAAGTTGTCTTTTATCATTTGGATGGCCTATGTGTGTGGTATGTTGTATATGACTAGTTACGTCCATAGTTGCTAGATATATTTCCCTGTCCTTGGGGATAACCACATTTTTTATTTTTGAAATGAAGTGAGGTGTATCCTTAATATAGGTAGGAGTGCATTGTACAATGGGTTGAAGAATAAAGTCCAGATATTTACCAATGGGCTCCTATAGGCTCCCTTTAGCTGACATGATGGGACGGCCGGAGGATTTTCAATGGATTTATGAGTTTCGGTATGGTGTAAAAAACTGGACACCTGGGATGTTCCTGAAAAAGAAAATCACCCAATTGTTTATTTATAAATCCTAGGCTTTCAGGATTATTAATTATCATTTCAATCTGTTTCTGGATCCCACTTGTTGGGTTATCACTTAGCCTTGATACGTGTTCCAATCACTAAGTTGTTCCAAAATTTCTCCCTATAATCAACAATAGTCCCTGATAGCAATCCCCCCTCCTTTGTCCGCTGGTCTGATAACTATAGATTTATCATCTTTAAGTTGCTTTAATGCCTTATTACTCCATTGTGGGTAAAGTTGCCCTTTAAATTGAGGGCGCTGTGTTTCTTTAAAACATCCTCCCTAGTGGTTTGCTCAAAGCATTTGATAGCCACATTGTTGCAGATTGGATTAGCATACTCTTTAATTTTAAACCTTTAGGTTCAATTGTTGTCTCAGATGGTACAAACATCTCTTTAAAAACACAATGTCTGTTAATTTTATACATATCAATTTCCAAATGAAATGGATTAAAGTTAGAGGTTAGTTACAAATGACAAACCTTTGTGTAGTATGGCGGTTTCAAGCTGTGTGAGATCCCTGGAAGATAAATTGAAGATTGGCACTAAATCCTTGTCTTGCAACGAGTCCTATTCCTCCTGCGCGTAGTATACTTTTTGTGCTGCCTCCTCCTTTACTTGTGCGATCCGGGCCTGTTTTTAAAAAATCACTTGGGTGTTTGTAGGTGCGGCATACCCTGTGTGGTGCGTCAGGAGAAGAGCTGGCGTGGCGTCCGGGATTTACGTGCCTGCAATGCGTCGGGCATCATCCAATCTGGCCAATCAGATTCGGATCGCTCTGCTCCCATCTTTGATCCCATCTCTGAGGCCTTCTCCCGCGAGATCACCAGTGGCTCGATGGATACTGATTACCTCAGTAGTCATAAGTAGCGTTCCTCTCTGCCACTTAACCATTGATAAACCGTGGTATTTTCATAGTCCTCAGGATTTATGAAGCTTTTGTTTTTTAATCTGAATAAATAATTCTATAGGATTCGCTGTGCTTCAATTTTAGATATTAACTCAGCATTGTTCAGTATGTGTTATTACGTTATTATGCTCAGACTCAAACAGTGAAATTTGTCAAAGTACCTTCTATTCTGTAGTGACTTCTTCTAAGATCAGTACACAAAGATCTAAGGAGCATGTTCAATACCCCGATCCATTTACAGCAAAATTCTGGCCTATGCGCGGGCCGATGGTAGTTACATTTTGATTCGAAAATCCTCTGGGGATTTTATATATATATATATATATATATATACACATACATATACAGGATAGAAGATAGATAGATATCCACACTCCAATGCAGTCACTAATCAGGGTGCTCCAATGGGGTTCAATCCAAGGAGCACTTCATTTGGAGGTTTTTCTAAAATACCAAATATAGCGTATCGGCCATCTTTAATCAGGCCGTCATCAGGATTAATATATATATAATGAGTTTTTCACACGATTTCACTTGCTAATGCACATGCAATTTGGTTAGAAGGGATATTGCAGGAAAGCAAAAATTTACACGATTTCCGATGCACATGCAGATCCTTTTGTTTTGTGATCACCATGCATTTCCATAATGGAAAAAGAGAAATTGCAGAGCAAAATGTGGGACATTGCACCGGAATCACAAAACATATCGGGATATGCATGCTTCAGTGCATTGCAGTGGGGCCTTAGCCTAAAGGTGCCCACACACTTCATCTTCACTTTGAAGTTTGTGTGACGTCCGAAGGAATGGGTCAACGGAAGGTTAAACCTGCCAGACCGAAAATCGTAGTATTAGATATTAAATAGATCATTTAAGCTGGAAACATGTTAATGGTTAAATAATTTGGTTTAGGGTTTTCTATATTTTGTATTTTAAAGTATATACTTGAGTATAAGTCGATCAGAGTATAAGTTGACGGTACCATTTTTACCTAAAAAAATGAGTAAAAACTGATTGACTCAAGTATAAGATGGTGGGGTAAATTATGACCACTACTGCTTCTGATCAATATTGTTTTGAGGCTTAAGTTGCCCTTTAATGGACAGCAGATTCCCATATAGTAATCCCATAACAGAATAGCCAAATCCACTTCCGGTAACCCCCAATTCCTTATGTCAGCAATAAGTAATCACATTACTATGTGATTAATAACATGCTATTGAAACTGTCCTCCATTAGGCTTTAGGAAGTTTATGATAAATAAAGATTTATTATGTGGGTACTTTTCTTGTTTTTTGTTTCTTGTACGTGATATTTCACTGTTACCTTTAATATTTGAATAGTACATTACCATATATGTTGTTGCTTGTGAAGGTTCATTCATCCAGGTCATGGTATATATGTGTATTCAATTAGATCAAACTGGACTTGAAATGTAGTTCTTGAAGACGTTTCGTAGTCATCCGACTGCTTTCTCAATTCGAATGACTTATACAAGAATCTGTACAAGAATACATAATTGCCACAGATCTTGTACAAGTATTTGAATTGAGAAAGCCAGTCGGAACTAGCGAAAGTCTTGCAAGAACTACATTTCAAGTCCAGTTGATCAATTGAATACAACAGACAATATGTTTGTCTCTTTATAAAGGCTGGGATGTCCAGCTCCCAGCATTCCCTGGCTCTGTCCCCTCTGGAGAGCTGCAGGTTGAAAATCATTGAACCAAAGGCGCAAATGACTTTGCTGCAGCTGTGCATAAAACAAACAGGGCAATGCACCGAGAGTTACCATGCTCGGTGTGTGGGACTAGTGTCTCTATATACAAGTTAAACCCATTAAATATTTAAAGTTCCGAAGGTTTCACACAAAACTTGGAAAATGGCAGTTTTGAATGGGAGCTGGATTTGGAATGAACCTGAAAAACCGATCCCTAGTTATCCCTCTATTGATTTATTTGTTTAGAACAGTCACTAAACAGAATCTTTTGGGGCTGAATGGGAATATCAGTCTTGTTGCCATTCTATAGAACAAATCTGTAAGCATAATAAGGATAAGGGTATAAAACTAAGAGATATATCAGTGTTTTTTTGTACCATAAATGATGTGTATTGCCATATGTTTTCCATTTACACAACAATTCAGTTAAAATATCCTGAATGGTGGATGGAATTTACTGCCTGCTAAAAGCTTCTCCTTTTGATCCATGTTAATAGATGTAATTTGGTTGGGTGATTTTCTACTAAATTATGACTTTGGTATTTATAACCTTGCAGTTATCTGAACAATTATCCCATTGGCATCATATTCCCATTCATTTCAATAGGTCTGGCAAACTGGCCCAAGGTGGTTCCATGCAGAGGAGGATTGTGGTTTGGGTCAGCACATGGGTTTACGGGGTCTATTACATTAGGTATCAGGCTCAGTAAAGCTATCTCATGATTGTAGTAACTATTTCTTATAGATTTAAAGGATTTATAGGTGCATACATTCCCATATCACTAGAATAAGCTATACAACCCTTTATCTGGGCTGTACAGATATTTCTAACAAACAACATTAGATATATTATAGGAAATGGTGTTAATGAGTGTATCTAGTATAATCCACCCTTCTCCTAGAAGTCTGCATAAACTGACTTTGTTCAGCTTTACCAGAACTTAATAATCAATGAAATTTAACAGAAGACATTCATATTGGATAGTAAATGGATATTAGCGGACATGGCAGATTCCATTAAAATCTCTCAGTAATATATGAAATTATGTATATACTCGCAAGCAATTTGCCTCCCCATACTTGTATGGGACTCGGTCATCCATGTTTCCTATCATCTTTTGGATTTTAGGTCCTTTCTATGGGCTCTTTCTATCTGTTTATAGGATATTATACTCACCAATATCCATCACCCACATATATGTTGACGTGTCCCTGGTTGCTTGGGAGCTTTTGACTCCTATGTTGTCAAGTTAGGGATTCCTTTTTATATTTTATATAGACTTTACATTGAGTAAAAAATGATCCTCAAGCATTGCCCCAATACCAGCCATTTGGCAGAAATATAAAAAGCAACTACAAATTCCATTCATTCATGCATCGTTAATAATAATGGTATCCAGGCATTACTACAGGCCTGGATGTGAGTGATTAGGTTTTTCTTCCTGCATTTGCCTGGAGGAGGGGGACCAATATTGGATGTTGGGACTGGGATCCTGCATCAATAACATAACCATTAGTCTCTAGTGATATCTAAATAAGCAGAGTGGCTTGTGGTTTTCTTCTGTTCTAATCAACCAGACCTGGGATAAAAGGTAGCCATCTGGTTGCTTATTTCTGGGGTAGAAAATCAAAATGTGGACTTGGTCCAGATAAAATACAGATGTTGTGTTTTTTTTTCTTTATGTATAACTGTGACACCAAGAGGTTATTCAGGGCCGGCCGCCTGCTTGCATGAGAAGGGCACTCCTGGACACCATATTTGACTCCGTGTGAAGATCAGTCCCTGCACTAGTCACACCGTTTATAATGACCCTAGTAACACAATGGTTAAAACACCACTGGACATGCTATTGTTAGAACTTCACTTGCCACACATGTTAAGAATTCCACAGGCACACCACTGTAGAATGACCCTAGTAGCCATAATAGTTAGATTCACCACAGACATACTACTGTTAGGGTGTCTTGACCACACCATGGGATAAGGCACTGGGCCCCATTATGGTTATAATGCCATGGCTTAGTCCATGGTTAGAATGCACTGGACACATTATGGTTATGAATGCCACTGGCTAGTCCCATGGTTAGAATGCCCCTGTCCACACGATGTTTATAAGACACTATAAGCACAATTGATTAGAAACACCCTATGGAGATACTATTGTTCGAATGTCACTGGCCACATGTGGTTCGAATGGCAATGGCAACACCATAGTTAGAATGTCACGGTCACACCATGGTTAGATTGCCACTGGTCACACATGGTTAGAATGGCACTGGTCACACATGTTAGAATGTCACTGGCCACACCATAGTTGTTAGAATGATCATATGTCACCCTGGTTAGAATGTCACTGGTGTCACACCAGTAGTGTAGATTGAATTGTCACTGGACACCCCATGTTAGAATGTCACTGGTCACACCCATGGTTTAGATGTCACTGGTCACCACATAGTTAGATTGTCTAACACATGGCTGATCACTCCCAAACCCATGGTTGATTATACCCGTCAACCATGGTTTTAATGGTCATGTCAACCATGGTAGATAATGACTCCAACCGGGAAGGCACGGTCACACAATGGTCTCGAATGTCACTGACACTGGGTCGAGGTACTGGCCGTAAATACATAAACAAAAAACTCATGCAGTAACTAAATTTTCTTGATGGAGGGGGAGGAGCTGACACCAGTCCGTTTCTGCTAGGAAGCACGTTCAGGTTATAATTAAATTTAATTCTCATTTTAAATGTTATCTACAATTAACATGGTTACGATGCACCCATTTTTATTAACTTTTGAACTTTCTTCATCAATAGTATAATAGATTGCCGATACTACTAATTATCTCTTAGTTGCAAGTCATGTTAGGTACTCATAGTATTGTGTTTGTAATCCAAGAATTACTGGCATTGCTTCAATTGATGTTCTTCAAAGGTTTACTTGTACTTCCAGACCCTGGCATGAAATAGTGAGAGACCGCATGACGCTCACTGTATGAGTTTGGCTTGGTCCTGATGATGGAACCCTCCCATGATTTCAGGGGAGAGACCGTTACCCTCATGTCAGTGGTTGTCACTGTTACTGGAAACTGTGCATGTGTACATCCATGGACAAACTGTGTCTCTCACTGTGCATGTGTATATCCATGGACAAACTGTGTCTCTCACTGTGCACATGTACACCCATAGACAAACTGTTTCTCTCACTGTGCATGTGTACACCCATGGACAAATTGTTTCTCTCACTGTGCATGTGTACATCCATGGACAAACTGTGTCTCTCACGTGATAGCAACTGTTTGTCCATGGGCGTACACATCACAGTGAGAGACAAAGTTGGTCCATGGGTGTAACACTGCACAGTGAGAGAAACAGTTTGTCCATGGGTGTACACGTGCACAGTGAGAGGCCCAGTTTGTCCTTGGTTACACATGCGCAGTAGAGAACCCAGTTTGTCCATGGGTGTACATGTGCACAGTAAGAGACACAGTTTGTCCATGGATGTACACATGCACAGTAAGAGACACAGTTTGTCCATGGATGTACACATGCACAGAAGACAAACAGTTTGTCCATGATGTACACATGCACATTGAGAGAAACAGTTTGTCTATAGTTTACACATGCACATGAGAGAAACAGTTTGTCATGGGCGTACACATGCACAGTGAGAGACACAGTGTCCATGGATGTACACATGCACAGTAAGATAAACAGTTTGTCCATGATGTACACATGCACAGTGGAGAACAGTTTGTCCATGGATGTACACACGCACAGTAAGACAAACAGTTTGTCCATGGATGTACACATGCACAGTGAGAGAAAACAGTTTGTCCATGGATGTACACATGCACAGTGGAAGAAAACAGTTTGTCTATAGGCGTACACATGCAGTGAGAGAAACAGTTTGTCCATGAGTACACATCACATTAAGACACAGTTTGTCCATGGGTGTACACATGCACAGGGAGACACAGTTTGTCCATGGATGCACATCCACAGTGAGAGACACATTTGTCCATGGGTGTACACATTCACAGGAGAGACACAGTTTGTCCCTGGATGTACACATGCACAGTAGAGACACAGTTTGTCCTGGTGTACACATGCAAAGTGAGCGACACAGTTACCTTGGTTAGGGTAAAGAAAAGGTCTCTATGCAAAGATTCCTGAATGAGGAAGTTTGGTTAGACTCATTAGAAATAGACTTGTTTTTTGTTAATTTGTCTGAATTTTATAGCTTAAGTCCTCAGAACAGAAAATTTTTCAGTTATAAATAACATGTCTGGCAGCAAATTATATATATATATATAATGTTTATATGTCTGTATATGTACATGATTACAGTATGCACTTGGACATAAAGAAATTGCATTAACAAAATATATGACTCTCTTTTATGCCCTAATATAGTAACAAATATATGAGAGCACCAAAAATGTATGTTATTGTATTAATCTTTCTCAGAATTCTGCTATTCTATCTGTGCATACCAATGGATATTACGTTAAACATGTAATCACAAATTAATGTTTCGTCAATAACACCTGCAACGATCAATGGACTGGCTATATAATTTTTTGGTATTTGCTGCTTTTTTGTTGGTAGCTGTCCTATTATTTAGATCCATTTGTTTAAAGGAAAGACAACTATACTGTAAACATTTACTTTTTAAAATGAAAAGTACCTGGGACAGGGAGTAGGATGATTATTCCCACCTCCCAATTTGTTTTGTGTGAGAGCTATAAACACAACAGTTTTCATCTGCCAGCTTATGCCCTGGGTCATTCTATATTAAAGATAGTGCATACAGGAAGACTGGCAGAAGCAGCTTTCTTCATCCGCTGCTCCTCATAGAAAAGGGTATTGGGGAGGTAAAAAGCCCCAATAATACCTCCCTGCCTCAGGTACTTTATATTTTACTGTTTTAAAAAAAACTTTATACGCACCCGTTAACTATTTAGCCCTCCAATTAAATGCTGGCATGTACTATCATGGATAGAAACAAGGAAATCATGGGAGATTTTTCATATACAAATATATGGCCATATCCAACCAAGGAATTATTTGCCTGTTTGCTACCAAAGGACCATAGCCTATAAAACTAAAGTTTTTTAATGTATTTCACCCGGCAATGTTATTGGGGTTGCTGTTTATTGGAATATATCTAAACTAATTAGAAAATGTGTGAAGATGAAGCGTAGGATCTACCACCCATGCAAAACTTTTTCCCTTCTCTCAGTTTTTTAAAGATTTAAGAATTAACTTAAAATGCAATTACATAGCAGAAGATGTGGAACAGATTTCTCAAATATGGATATCCCCCAAGGGTTTTAAAATGTGCATAAATAAGGCTGAAAGAATGAAATAATCACACATTGAAGCTGAGTAAAACTGTAATTCCCTGGTAGTACATATATCCCACTGGTTCCTCAACGTAGTCTTCTGTAAAGTCTAAAGGTTCGTCACACATGCGATCGCAGGTGCCGACCCGCGATGCACGATGTGTATGAATGGCCGTTTTGGCCGGGCCTTTGTATGGGCCAATGTATAGGCATTTCTCGGCCCAAATGGACGCTCGTTCGAGATCCACCCGGTGGAATGGGCAACGATCTCCGACCAAGTGACCGTCGATAAAGTGCCCCTACACAGGCCATAAATCGCCCGAAACGGCCGTTCGTACACATTGTGCATCACGGTTTGGCACCCGCGATCACACGTGTGTACGAACCTTAACTGTATAGGTTTGGTACACACCATTCATTTTTTGGGGGGGACCAACCTATTTAATTTGTATTGGTTGGTGGGCCCTGAAAAATTGGATGGTTTATTTGCAGCAGCCATGACCGATCTTGGTTGCCTGTTCATCCGGATCGGACAAATAGTGATCAGGTTGTTTCAAAATCATGGCCAATCATCGTCCCCCTATGGGGCTGCTTTAGCTGTGAGAGGGAGAGAGAGCAAGAGAATGTTTAGCATTTGAACCAACCAGTTGTGGGTTTTAGAGGTGGAAAAAGATTATGTGACTTCTGGTTAAGACAGATCCAGTTATGTGTTAAACCCCAGAACCCACATGGTTGCCAAAAAAAAACAGCCTGGTTATGTATGAATTGTTTGAAAAGTATGCTGTAAATATATGAATGTACAATCATTCGATCATCCACATACGAACAAACCATACACAAAGGAAAACCAAAGAAAGTCTATGCACCAGAACACATGAAGTCTACTAGTTTAGCTAAAGGACCAGCGTAAACAAGTTGCTTTTTATATATATATATATTATATTACATTCGATTCCACCCTTGGACACATCTGCAAGGAGTTTATATGTTCTCCCCGTGCTTGCGTGGGTTTCCTCGGGCACTCCGGTTTCCCCCACAATCATAAAGCATGCTTATGTTGTATGTGTCAAATAATGTGGAAGAGAGAGAGATTCTAGTGCCTGTTTTTATAACATGTTCTGGCTATGGATGTAACATATATATTAATAAAAATAAAATAATTATATATATATATATTTATATTATATATATTATATATAGTGTGTGTATTACAATGATATTTAAGTAGTGTACCAGTTTAATATTTATTGGAAAAGTATCTATACTCAAGCGCATTTTAACTACATTTTTAATTCAGTTTAGTTTATATTGGGAGGGCAATTATGGCAATGTTTGGCTTGATAAAGACACTAATAATTGCTAATGATTTGCAGAGTTTAAATAAAGTTTTTATAAAGACCCAATAAAGACCTGTGTTATCCCTACCAAGTTATTTGAAATTAAAGATTTGATATATATTTATCACATTTATTTTATGGAATTGCCTTAACTTATTTTTCTATTCATTTGTTAGGCATAGAAACTATTTTTATGAAACAAGGCCCCACGGTACTGAACCCTCCAGATCGTTTGAAGGCAAGTCCAGCCCTATAATGAAAACTTACATACAGGTAATCACCCCCCAAAACCCTAAACGGTAATAGTTTGAAATCTGAAATTATAAGTCTAACCTGAAATCCTGCACAATGTCTTTTTTCCTGTTTCTGCTTTCCAGGTTCTTCCAGTTAGCAACTGTCAGTTATGGATTTGACAGTTGACATCACAGCCAATGACTGATTGTTAATCCCCTATCTGCCTCTTCTGAGCTGCCCACTCAGTACCTGCTCAGTACAGGTTTCTTATTGCTCAGTTTCCATGAGGCATCCAGAAGCATAGCAGGCATACAGTAATGAATTCAAGGACAAAGTATGATTATCAACATATTTTAAAGAGGCCATTCTTTCTAAAAGATATTCTTATGAGGGTGGAGTTGTCCTTTAACAAAGAATGCATCATGTGGATAAATGGAGACAGTCAAGTGTATCAAGTGTAACCTTATTTTTAGAACATATTTGAGATAATCAGAACAGCTGGTGGCAGCCCTGTTTGCTGTTTAGTGCCGAACTGTACCATAACCTCCTTTATTTTAATATATTTTCTCTTGTAACCACTTGAATGTTTTTGTTGAATATATTTACATTTTGTCTGCAGACCAGGCCAGGAGGAAGGACTGTTGGGTCGGGAAAAACACCACGTCCGACCTTAACCACAAATGAGCATGCAGTTCATAGAGGACCACAACCGGTCTGCGGTTGGTTGCTGCCGCAACAAAGCCATTTATAATTCAGCCGATGGACCGAAACAACTTAAAAGTTGTTACGAGTCTAGTTTTATGTAGCCCCCAGTTTTGCATACAGTATGGCTGCATATGTAATCTATATATAGACAAAAGGCTCGTACACACCACGATTGTGCGTCCAGCCATGACCCCCGCCCACCAATGGCTATACACGACAACATCCTGTAACGCCGCCCGTTCGTCTGTGTATTTTGGGGGTCGTGGCTCGAGTGCATATTGAGCATGTGTATGAACTTTAATGCAAGAGGAGGTTGTGGGGTGGGGGTGAGTTTTAAATTGGGGCCAGGAAGACTTGCTTAGGGCACCAAAGGCTCCAAGAACCTGTCCTGTTCCGTGCACATTTTTGTCGTGATGGACACAGATGGAAGGGACTATGGGGCAGGAATAATCTACCAAGAATTGACAAGAAGTGAATTTAAAGGAGAACACAGTCTAATATAAGTGATTTCAGGTAATTCCTTATCTAACAAGTACTTCCATTGCTGTATTGTTGATTTTTAATGTGAATGGACAACAAGAAAAGGACAGGCCTACTCCGATTCAGATGTCGTCAAAAGATAAAATCAGTTTTTGAAAAAATACAAAATAGCACATGTAGCACGCAAGAAGTGAGGGACTTCTGGGGCCCTACACAGACCAATCATACCAATCCTGATCGTGCGATAACGGGATATCTTGGCATCATACGATCGATGGTTCATGTATGGACTATCGGGTCAATGTGAAAAATTTTATGCTGTATTTGTGGGAATTAGAGGACTGCTCTTTTAAATCATTTCACCAGACAGAATAAAAGCTTGGGACTGACAATAAATAGGCAGGACAGGAAAATAGGACCTGGAAGACTTGGCTAAAAATGACTTCATGTTTTATGTTCTTCTGTGGTTATTAGAAACTGTGAGTGCAAGACACACAATCCATTGCGCCCATTGCATATACCTTCCATTAAACCTACTGTAAAACATGTTTCACTGACCTTCTGTAAGACGAGTCCTCTTAACCCTCCGGCATACATTCCATTAAACCTCCTACAAGACTTCTCACATTCTTCTGTC
This sequence comes from Hymenochirus boettgeri, assembly GCA_019447015.1. NCBI lineage: Eukaryota > Metazoa > Chordata > Amphibia > Anura > Pipidae > Hymenochirus > Hymenochirus boettgeri. The sequence continues at coordinate 280,816,598 of CM033470.1, forward strand.
TGTGCATTGGGATGATGTAATGGGGCACAAGAATAAATACGCTCTACATTAATCTTTCCATTAACAGACTAGCTCCAATATGAATTGAAATCAGTGGATTGGTATCATTATAATCAAAATGGATTGGTATCAGTATAATCAAATGGATTGGTATCAGTATAATCAATATAGATTGGTATCATTATAATAATTTATATTGGTATCATTATATTAAATATGGATTGGTATCGGTATAATGACTATGAATTGGCATCAGTTATAATAAATCTATATTGGTATCAGTTAATATAAATCTATATTGGTATCAGTATAATAATATGAAATTGGTATCAGTATAATAATTGAAATTGGTATCAGTGTTGAATATGGATTGATATCAGTTATAATCTCATTGTTTTAGTTTAAAAGGATTGGTATCAGTATATTCCATGTGGATTGGTATAAGTAAAATCAGTAAATAAGTTTAAGACATTTTTCACATTAATCTATAAGACAAATATGTATTATAGCTTAATTTCCTATGCAGTATTTTCTATATTAATTACTTTAACACAAGGGAAAATAACCAACGACATTCCCCTTGAGACTAGATTCATCATTGATATTAAGACGTGGTAGGAAACACAATCTTTCCCCTGCTATGTTTCAAGGAATGTGTCATAGCAAAGGGAGAGAGAACACAATCCCCACGCCCCCCTCCGCTATGTTTTGCATGTAAAATTCAGAATGATGAATTGTCTTAAAATGTGGCCTATCCCTGCTAACATATCCTTTCTCTGCTCATCGGATATCGGATGTACAGTTTGGAATGATTTGTTTTCATTTTAAAGGGCATACACCCTAAATTAAAACTTTTTGTTGTGGACACCCCTGCCCACCCCCAATCGCTATGTTAGATTACTAAAAAAGAACCCATTAATATAGGTTGTCGTCCCCCAAAAATTGAATGGTGTACCCAATCACAGACCCTGCTGCTAGCAAGCAAAGCGGCACGGGAGCTAGGGCTTTTTCTTTCGTTAGCAACTGTCAGTTATGGATAAGTAATCTGACATAGCATTTGGTAGGGGTAGCCTACACTACAGAAATAATTATTTAAGCAAGGTGAAAGGGCAGCCATGAAGGGACCTGGAGAGGGGAAAGCGATCTCCTATGCATGTCACACTACCTCCCGAGGCTAGATTAGAGGCAGAAACCTTTGGACGGAAAGACAGCTCCTACTCTTCTTTTCCTGGACTTTGGACAAGCACTGCATGAGAACCATAAGGAGCAAGATGCATTAAGGATTTTTTTTAAACTTTACAATGAGACCAGTCAATGGGACCAGTAGTGGTTCAATTTTAGTTTGAGGGGTGACATGTCCTTTAAGCTAGAATGATACACATTTAGGCAGAGATTCAATGTTAGCTAAAAAGGAGGTTAGTGCTGGTTTAATCCACTTTTCCGGAGCCAGTTGCTATTGACGGCATATATTAACTACTGTGTAGTGTGAAAACAAACACCTTTGAATTGGTGGTGTAGGACTGTGCAGCTTACCTTCAGGGTCCCATGATGCAATAATTCATGCTAAGTGATTATTGCATTGCGGAAACTGGAGGTAAGCTGCGTACTGGGGGAATAATTGAATCTTGTAATTCTTCTCACACATTAATTAAAGGATATGACACTGGGAAATATGTTTTTTTTTAAATTGCCCATTTCTGGAACTATAATCTTCCAAAGTATCACTGTCCACTCTTTGTGATGTAACCTCTTACATTTTAGCTGTCAATCAAGTGCCTTAGCATCATAAACTTTTCTTTTGTTTATAGATTTGCTGTAGCTGGAATGTGGACGTTTGTACTTGAATTGCAGGGTGGGAAATACCTCTCTCAATGCTGCCTCATAGGGATTACTAAGAATGCTTGCCCTCACATAAAGTCAGATAGTCTGGCAGGGGGCGGGGGCACTAGACTGAGCTTGAACAAAACAAGAACTGGTTTGAAGTCATGCGTAACACAAATACATAAGGTAAAGGTTCGTCACACACCACAATGTGCGCCCGAGTCACGACTCACGACACGACCACTACCCGCAAATGGCCGTTTCAGCGCATCGTCTGTGTGTATGCCTTTGTGTGGGGGGCGTTTCTTCATCATCCGCCAGGTGGATCAACAAACACCCCCGACGAACGCATACACACACGCTTCTAAGCCAAAACAGCCATTCATCGCGGGTAGCAGTCAGTGTCATGGGGTCATGGCTCGGTGCGCACATTGTGCATGTGTACAAGCCTTAAGTGCTGCTACATGTATTCATTTATAGATTGAAATGAGGCAAAGTCATTTTTTCAGTGTACTATTCCTTTAATCTTTTTAAATTAGATATGCCATGACAAAAAATGAAGAAACCTTATCCTACATATGTATGTGTTCGTGTATGTATGGCCTATCTAGTACTGAATGCTTTCCAATTAACTTAACCATTCAGATCAAGCCGAGTCCAGAAGAGTTTACACTACTAATCAGTAAGCTCTATATGGGAGGAAACCAGCCTAAGCTCAGGGGAACCACACAGACTCCTCACAGCTGCAGCCAAGGTTGCTTTGACTGATGACTGCTAAACCGCTTAGCTACCATGCTGCCTCTTATACAGATTGATTAAACCGATTAGTTTCGTTTGGTAAATTTTGGCAATATTTTCAAAACAACAATCTTTTAAATTTGAGATTATTGTAAATTTGTTGCAGTGCAACTTTCATCTAAAACACTGACATTGCGTGTGTCCATCTCTGCCCTGTATCAATGCTCCCAATCACTTTTTAATATATTATTAATAATGCTTTTCTCTACTGAACTTCCCCTTTACAGGAGTAATAAAGTGCCGTATTTGTATATGAATTCAAATGCATTATATGCAATTCTTCATGTGTCTCTCAAGAGCGGCTGTTACCACCACCGCTGCTGTCACACAAAACCAAATCCAACAGGATCACCGTTTCCTATAATCGAACAATTCTACCTTACTTTTTTAATTAGATGTTCCCCAGCCTTACAATATAGAGACCTTTTCTGGTAGCATTAAGACTGGTAAAGAACCAGAGAGTTTAACATTTGGTGCTGATTTAGTGCAACTGCACATCTCTTTGATTAAGTGCATCCCTGCCAGACTAGTTGACGAGGTTTCCCTGAATGGGATCCCAGTGACTCAGTCTCACTACATGCCCTCTCATCCCAAATATAAACATGTTTCTGGAGCTTTTAATCTTTACTCACTCTCCCCTTTGGAAATAATCCCCAAAACCAAAGCCATTCCATAGCAGGGAGTAAGGTCAGACTGAGAAAGGTGGCAGAGTTCAGAAAGCCGACGTGAGTCCACACTACTGGTATTAACGCTTTCACAGTTTAACTTCATCATAGAGCCGTGAGGTAGAAGGAGACATTGAGTCACACTTACTGCAGGACCTAATTACATATTGTTGTACAGACAGTGACAATGAATACAATGTTCTAATGGTGATAGTTGAAACTGTATTCATTATGCCAGTATTCATGCAAAGGACCAAATCCCAAATTAAATTGTATATTGTCTTAATGTTAAGGCCATTTCCATTTATTTAAAAGAGAATTACATTTTAAAGCAGAACTAAAGTCCCGAACAACCCCCTCCCTTTTCATGCACCCTGGCTTTAATTGGCAGGACTGGAAGCAGCTACGTGTTCAAGTTGAAGGTAAATTTAGGGGTGAGGACCATTTTAATCCCATCTTGAGTACATTAAAAAGGGGTGGTTGGTTTGGAACTTTAGTTCACCTTTAAAGCGTAAACCTTTACAGAAGGATATGCAGCACCCTAAAAGGTGCAAAACTTTTCACATTGCCATTAGAGATTATGTGGGTTCCAATAGAACCCAGTTTCGACGAATCTGAGGGTTTCAAGTCCCGTGAACTTTCGGAACTCCGGAATTTCACAAAACCCGATTTTTCAAATTTTTGATCGAAAATCGTAAGTAATAATCATCGAAAATCGAAGTAGACAATTTTTTTTTCGAAATCAAAAGTACCGTTTTTAAAATCGAAAATAATGATTTTTGAAAATCGAAAGTAGTGATTTTCAAAATAGACGAATTAAACTCTCAAAATTATTAGATACAAGTCAATGTTTTCCTACAGATCTTCCAACCGTTTATTTTCCTTTAAACTTATACAAAAATCCTGCTACGCAGCAATTTCATAGTTGCCAGGGGTACAGAGCCCCATGCTCTACCATTGGAAGTGGTGATGGCAAGTTCATAAGATAGTTTCAGAGAAAAAGTTGGATGAGTTTGTAACAATAAAGAATGTTGCATGTTACTGGTATTGATCCAGCGATATTTCTGATTGCCCTGAAATATGCCCTGAATATACAGTAGTCCTAATGCACTCAAACAAACACGTGGGTGCTGACTTCCAAGGGAGCAAGAGTAACAGCATACAAAGTCACACTTACTTAGTGAATTTGTGATTTTTTTTTTTCAAACAAACCATCAAAACAGAAGATTTCAGGAGAAAGTGCCTCCTTCCTTGGAGTCGGGAAGGAATTTCCCTCCCCTTCATACTGTTTATTTTGCCTTCCCTGGATCAACTGTTAGGCAGGAAATTGTGTACTGCTGGGAAGGTTGGACTAGATGGACAAATGTCCTCCTCAAATATTCACTATGCTATTCTAAGGCACAGCACTACTGTTTGGGCAGGATGACTCTGCTACACACCCCTATTGGCTTTTAGGACCTTATTATTGGCTTTTAATGGCCATCTCCACCCAAAAAATTAACTTTAATTTATGTTCCTTAGGTTTGCCCACCCCCACTGCCATGTTAATAAAAAAAAAACTTTCGCGATCGTTACTTACAGTCCCTTTGCTCACGCAACTATCTTCTTCCTTCTCTGCTAACCAGAAACAGCAGAAAGGGGTCGATCAGCAGCCCCGTCTGTGATTGGCTGCCAGTCAGCTAATCACAGATGCGGCTCTGGCTGTGAAGAAGGCGCAGGAGCGAAGGGCTGTAAGTAACTATCGGAAAGGTTTTTTTTTTTTGTATTAACATGGCGGTTGGGGAGGGGCAACCCTAAGGAACATAATATTAAATGGGTTTCATGCTAGGAGGAAGGACAGCAAGATGGGATCCGGAGGGAGGGAGGGGGGGAAAGGGTTCCACTGCACATATCAGCATCACTCCCGGAGGCAGGACAGGAGCAGAGACCTTTGAACAGGAAGACAGCGACCTGTAGGTAAGGATTTTTTAAAACTATACAGAGGGGCCAGCACGGGGCACATTTTAGATTTGGGGGTGGACATGCCCTTTAAACAATTAGAGGGTTTATATAATAAAGGTACCATTTTGCCTGTGCTAGTAATCTACACAACCAATCAAATGTGATTTAAAGGGGCCCTCATAACAATATACAATCCGATCTCCAATATCTCTCTCGTAATATTGTCGGATCGAGTAGGGTTAATTGTTATTGGACAATCCTTATTGTATGGTTCTATACCAGGGGTGGGCAATTAAATTTCTCAGGGGGCCGAGAGGAACTTGACTCTATGGGGGCGGCAGGCCAATAGGTTCAATCAGTTCTCTTTATATAATTGCAAAACTGGTTTTATAAACAGATGAAATTAATATCCTTGGTTCATTGGAATTTTTTTTTATTTACTGCAATTTTAATACAAAGTGTGTAATGTTTAGATACTATTCCATAAAATTCAGTTATACATTTTTTGGGGTCTAGGTCAATATTATAGGGGCCAGTAAAGGTCAGCCAAAGGCACATGTGGCCCCGGGCCTTACTTTGCCCAGGTCTGTTCTATACAGACATTGGTATTAAAATACAGTGCTCCAGAAGTATTCACACTCATCATTCTTTTCCACATTTTGTTATGTTACAGCCTTATTGCAAAATGGATTGATTCATTTTTTCCCCTCAGAATTGTACACACAACAACAATGACAATTGTGAAAAAATTTTACTTGAGGTTTTGCAAATTAATTAAATATCAAAAAAAACGGAAATCACAAATACATAAGGATTCACTGCCTTACTCACTTTGTCATGCACCTTTGGCAACAATTACAGCCCCAACCTTTTAGGCGTGACACCCTATCCTTGGACAGTTTTGCCCATTCCTCTTTGCAGCACCCTCCAAGCTCCATCGGTTGGATGGGAATGTGTCGGTGCACAGCCATTTTAAGATCTCTCCAGAGATGTTCAATCAAATTCAAGTCTGTGCTTTGGTAAGGCCACTCATGGACTCAAGGAAAGTTGTTGTGAATCCACTCCTTTGAAATGTTGGCTGGGTTATTGTCCATGTGTCTTACGCATGCACTCTTCAATTCCTGTGTGTGTTATCCTACCACGGCCTACTGCCAAGCATACTGTCCAGCAACCTTACGCATGCACCCTTCAATTCCTGTGTGTGTAATCCTACCACAGCCTACTGCCACATACTGTCCAGCAACCTTATGCATCACCCTTCAATTCCTGTGTGTGTAATCCTACCACAGCCTACTGCCAAGCATACTGTCCAGCAACCTTACGCATGCACCCTTCAATTCCTGTGTGTGTAATCCTACCACAGCCTACTGCCGCATACTGTCCAGCAACCTTACACATGCACCCTTCAATTCCTGTGTGTGTAATCCTACCACAGCCTACTGCCGCATACTGTCCAGCAACCTTACACATGCACCCTTCAATTCCTGTGTGTGTAATCCTACCACAGCCTACTGCCCAACATACTTTCCAGCAACCCTACACATGCACCCTTCAATTCCTGTGTGTGTAATCCTACCACAGCCTACTGCCCAACATACTTTCCAGCAACCCTACATCACCCTTCAATTCCTGTGTTATAAGGTTTTTACAAATATGACATAAATATAAATGGAAAAAGACAAATGTATCTGAAGATAAAGTTCCAGGCACAAATAATACAATTACAGGGCAATGCTGCTGTATTGCTACAATTTCTGTGTAGGGATGGATATCCCTTTAATAGAGTTCTCGCTCCTGAAAGCTCAAACATGTAAGTAATGATTTATTGTAAAATGACCATATAAATTCTATTTTGTTGGAAATATTTTTTTTTTGCTGTAAAGCGTTCAATAGCTTTAAATACCCATACACTATAAAAGGTATTGCAAATATATTGAGATCACTTCACTGACCGATACTTTGATAACAGATGTACAATGTTAATTGTACGTAGATGAAGATTCTTGCCACTGCACCTCCCCATTGAAATGCCCAGAGCCTTATGTATTATAAAACGTCTTATGTTAAAACTGCTGGGTGTTACGGGCAGGCTTCACCTGCGGCCAATAGTGCGGCCCCCCCAGCCTGCCTCATAAGACATCTATACTAGTATTACATTGGTGTTTTAAACTTTATAGATTGTGTTGTGATCGGTGATGTACAGTGCATGTAAAACTGTATAATAGATCTATGTAATTGTTGTGCTGGTCTTTTACTTTTTTCTCTATGTTTCTCTCTGACTAGGGATGTTCCCCCTCTGGCCGGCCTCCCCACTGACTTGATGGAGTAGGCACTTCATATCTCACACAATGATCCAGCATTCAAGGAAAGAGAATTGACACCAAATCTCATTGATTCAATGTGAAAAAAAATGTTAATGTTATAAAGGTAGAGATGGAATTTCTTGTCTGTGTTAAGCTTCATACACACGTGATCACAGGGGCCGACATTGTGTGTGAGCGTTCGTTTCCACAGATAATTGTGCCATGTGGGGCGCTTTGCCACCTAAGGGACTTTCGGTTGGATCTTGTTGACCAATTTGCCTGGCGCATCATCTGCCCTCTTATTTCCCCCATTGTGCTGTTGCGGGGGCTACAGTTATGCCCTGGGGTGTAACTACCAAGGGAGAAAACCACATGGGGCCACAGAGCAAAGGAGGCCCATCTTCTTATTTTCTCTGACAGATATAGCCTTCTCCTAGAAAACCACTGTGGATAAGGTATGGATAGGGGCCCATCATAGTTTTGCAGGGGGGCCCATGGAGTCCTAGTTACGCCACTGCCCAGAGCGCAGCACCTTTTCTGGGGTTCAAATCACATATCCAATTTATTGCGCCGTCTGCATGGGTATCGCAAAAGACATCTGTGCAGCCAGAGCAAAAAATATAATACATTTTAGCAGGACTATGTAACGCGCTGGACTTACCTACAGCCACAAAACCTATATTGAATTTGGGAAAGGGGATTTATCCTGCTGATGAAGTGACAGTCATCACGAAACGCGTTTGTGGTGTTTTTTCACCTCATTTTGATGCCCAATATACACAATAAACGATGGATTGATTGCACTTGGTTAAGACTTGTCCTTTTGATGTTTTATAGCCGTGGCACCTAGCATGAAACCCTTTTAGTATAAGGTATGTAACCCTCTGCACACCCCCAACCACTAAAATATTTCTTCAAAAATGTTTAGATTGATAGAGACTTACAGCCCTTCTCTCCCATGGCGTTCCCATTGAAAGCTGCCTCTCAGCCAATCACAGACACGCTGCCAGTCCCGCCCTTGTTTGCGACCTCCTCCAAACAGGGAGCCGTGGAGACGCTGCGGGAGTGCAATGTTTGAATGTTTATACACTTTTCCTCCTGACACAGAAAAAAACAATACATTACTAGTTCATTTAGTTATACATAATTAACTTTCATGTTAGATTTTCCCTAATGGGTATAAGAAATACAATTTCTAATTTTAACATATGTCCTCAGACTTTCAAACTATTTTACCCCACCCTACACGAACAGCCACAAAACAATAGGTTTCTGTTCCTCAGATCATAACTATCATAATCTTAGAGGTTCCTCTTTACCTCTAAGAAAAATGGATCATAACTTAGGAGTGGCTCTGGTTCAGTTACACCACCCTGAATATCATTGGTTGCATACAGAATCCTATGCATTATTTTGACATAAAAAACCCAAAAAACAGTTTTGCACTTAGCCTTAAAGTTTAGTGGAAGTGCCTACTCTCTTAGAAAGATAAATAATAATGCAGCACTTTACTGTGATTTATAAATGTTAGACACGCCAAGGAGTTTCAAAACATATCAACCAACAGGTCTGATTCAAAGGGCCGAATTTATTAACCTGCGGTATCAGAAGTTTTAGATAGGGAAATAGCAATGCCGCGCCTTTATTATACAGGCCAAAGTGCTTTTATGCAGGTCTTAGAAGAGAACTTACTTTTCATTTTATTATTATTGTGGATTTATTAGCACCATTATCTTCCATAGCGCTTTACATTTACATATATACATTCACACCAGGCACTCCCAAAGAGCTTACTATCTAAGCACATTTTTTGACACATACAACCTATCAGTATATCTTAATGATTGTGGGGGAACCGGAGAGGCCCGGAGGAAACCCACACAAGCACGGGGAGATCATACAAACTCCTTGCAGATTGTCCAGGTGGAATCGAACTCAGGACTTCAGGCTGCAAGCATCAGTGTCTAACCACTGAGCCACCAAATATTTTCATATTTGGACTGTATATGCTCCTACAGTTTTATCTAAGACACAAATATCGGTGCAGATGTTTACATGGCCACATAGAACAAACAAGAAAAGAGATGTATCAATGCACATTCCCGGGCCCACATATCATAATATCTATGCTAGTGCAAACAGTACAAACATGGGGGTTTTTAGTTACAATTTTATGCATAAAAGTGAAAAGCCTTCCAACCACGTCAAGGTAACCCCAGTATGGAGGTCCTAACAGTTTACCTTGGGTTATTTATCTGGGATGACACTCCCTGCTGGTTGCATTTTCGTGGGAAGGTTGTCTCCCTGACCTTGCATTGGATTAGTATTACAGGCTATATCACTCCCCCCGCCTACTGGCTTTTAACAAGGAGGGAAGAGGCCTCTCATCCATGCTTAGTATTCAGGCATAAGACCTCCAATTAAAGGGACGTGTTGGGGTGCTACTACCACATGGAAGCTTGGTCAATCTTCCTGCAGAGAAACTCTGCTACATATATACACAAAAGGAGGCTGTGGGAGCACTCCTGCGGCAAAATTACTTTAGAACAATAGTAAGTGCACTGATCTGACCAAAACATACATGGCACACATAGGAGAAGTGTGCTTTCTTTCTTGGCATCTGTTATCCATGAATATTTGGCTATTTTCATTTCAGTTGCGGAATATAAACATATAGAGTCCCCCTCCCCATCAGATTACAGCAGGTTCCAACCAACATATCCTGCAGAAAACCCCACAACATCAACCCCTCATTCCTAACAGATTCCAATAGATTCCTAGTGACCACACAATCCTAATATAAGGAATTTTTTTAAAGGTGCATACACATGTGCGGTCGGGGATGTAGTGAAAGGACACCTCTAAAAGGACCCAGTTCTCTCCCAGCTTGTCTTCGCTAGATGAGATAGCGAAGACATTTAAACTGCAAAAAGGATTTAAGGTCAATATGCGTACATTTGGGAGCTAAGCAAGGGCTGTGTGAGTTACAGGGTGAACCGTTTCCCCACCCTATGACTCTGCCTGGAAACTATTGCTACATAGAATTTTCTAAAACAGAACATAACTTCCCTAGAGAGAGTGATCATCACCACTCCGGATGTGATTTGGGTTAACCCTTTCATTGCTTGGTAATGTGCAGGTGGGCCTTTCACTCTATAGAAGTTTCCTCCTTAGTTACGTGGAATGTTTACAATGTATAATGCTAGCAACATGACAATAAACAGTACTCATCTGGTTATCCTGGGTTGTTCTGCACTTCTAGCTTTTTTCAATCAGCAAAGATTGCCAGGGGATGTTGGGAGCTGAACCTTTAATCTGCTGAATTGCCTCATGTTATCTGTTCCTTCCAGGGTTATACTGTACATCTGTATCATATCTTAAGCCTCATACACACAATGTGTATGCACGGCCGTTTCACCCGATAATCGTGTATGGGCATTGTCAGGCGAAACGGGGCTCGTTGATGATCGCCAGGTGCTCACACAGTGCAAAGGAACGTGGATGCATCATAGACTATCAGAGAAGCCGGCGCTGGAGCAGTGCGCGGTAAGTTCTTCCTCCTCTCCTGCAAGTTTTACTAAAGAACGTGAGGTAAGATATTTTCACACCAGTGTTCCCCAGTACACCACTTTTTATCAGCATCCTTTTCAAATCCGAGACATAAAGTTATAAAGCATAACAGATTCAATGGGAAGGATAGATGTGTTGTAGTTACTAATCCACATGGAAACATCGTCTGTCAAACTGTGGGCACTTCATTCAGCGTAGCTGACAGTGCAGTCAACTATGAATTTTCCGGATTTTCCCCATGTCCAATTGGCCTTTCATTTGATCTAGCCAGAAAATAGTTCAGACATAAGATGATTGCACAAAACATAGTACCGCAGATATTTCATCCCAAGCAAAAGGAAGCAACCAACATTGTTTAAAGAGCTAGTCCAGCCCAAAAATAACTTCTCTTTAAAATGTTACAACCCCCCCCCAAAACCCAATTTCGCATGTGTGAAAGTTTTCAAAGATGCCCCAGAACTTACTTACCTGACGCAGTTCCTGCCCTCTAAAAACAGGAGCAGGGGACTTCTGCGCTGACAGCCACTTCACTTCTGGTGGCGGCTGTCAGGCAATTGGGCGTAGTGTTACGTCGCAACAGGAAGTGGAGTGGCTGTCAGCAGCAGCCGTGGAGAGAGAAGCGGCGAGAGACTGCTTCGAGAGATTGTCAGGTAAGCAAGTTCTGAGGGATCTTTGAAAACTTTCACACATGTGAAAGTGGGGTTTGGGGGGGTTATATACATTTTAAGGGCAACTGTGGTCTCAAAACAAGTTAGGGTTAAATGAAAGCCTACAGTATTTCCTTTACACCATACTTTCCAGCAACCCTACACATGCACCCTTCAATTCCTGTGTGTATAAGGTTTTTACAAATATGACAATAAATATAAATGGAAAAAAGACAAATAGTATCTGAAGATAAAGTTCCAGGCACAAATAATACAATTACAGGGCAATGTATGCTGTATTGCTACAATTTCTGTGTAGGGATGGAATATCCCTTTAAATAGAGGTTCTCGCTCCTGAAAGCTCAAACATGTAAGTAATGATTTATTGTAAAATGACCATATAAATTCTATTTTGTTGGAAATATTTTTTTTTGCTGTAAAGCGTTCAATAGCTTTAAGATACCCATACACTATAAAAGGTATTGCAAATATATTTGAGATCACATCACTGACCGATACTTTGATAGACAGATGTACAATGTTAATTGTACGTAGATGAAGATTCTTGCCACTGCACCTCCCCATTGAAATGCCAGAGCCTTATGTATTATAAAACGTCTTATGTTAAAACTGCTGGGTGTTACGGGGCAGGGCTTCACCTGCGGCCAATAGTGCGGCCCCCCCAGCCTGCCTCATAAGACATCTATACATAGTATACAGTGGTGTTTTAAACTTTATAGATTGTGTTGTGATCAGGTGATGTACAGTGCATGTAAAACTGTATAATAGAAATCTATGTAATTGTTGGTGCTGGTCTTTTACTTTTTTCTATGTTTCTCTCTGACTAGGGATGTTTTCCCACTCTGCCGGCCTCCCCACTGACTTGAATAGGGAGTAGGCACTTCATTATCTCACACATGATCCAGCATTCAAGGAAAGAGAATTGACACCAAATCTCATTGATTTCAATGTGAAAAAAAATGTTAATGTTATAAAGGTAGAGATGGAATTTCTTGTCTGTGTTAAGCTTCATACACACGTGATCACGGGGGCCGACATTGTGTGTGAGCGTTCGTTTCCACAGATAATTGTGCCATGTGTGGGCGCTTTGCCAGCCTAAGCGGACTTTCGGTTGGATCTTGTTGACCAATTTGCCTGGCGCAGATCGTCTAGCCCTCTTATTTCCCCCCATTGTGCTGTTGCGGGGGCTACAGTTATGCCCTGGGGTGTAACTACCAGGGGAGAAACCACAGTGGGGCCACAGAGCAAAGGAGGACCATCTTCTTATTTTCTCTGACAGATATAGCCTTCTCCTAGAAAACCACTGTGGATAAGGTATGGATAGGGGCCCAATCATAGTTTTGCAGGGGGGCCCAGTGAGTCCTAGTTACGCCACTGCCCAGAGTCGCAGCACACTTTTCTGGGGTTCAAATCACAATATCCAATTTATTGCGCCGTCTGCATGGGTATCGCAAAAGACATCTGTGCAGCCAGAGCAAAAAATATAATATCCATTTTAGCAGGACTATGTAACGCGGCTGGACTTACCTACAGCCACAAAACCTATATTGAATTTGGGAAAGGGGATTTATCCTGCTGATGAAGTGACAGTCATCACGAAACGCGTTAGGGAGCCTTTTGTTTGTGTGTTTTTTCACCTCATTTTGATGCCCAATATATCACAATAAACGATGGATTGATTGCACTTGGTTGAAGACTTGTCCCTTTTGATGTTTTATAGCCGTGGCACCTAGCATGAAACCCTTTTAGTATAAGGTATGTAACCCTCTGCACACCCCCAACCACTAAAATATTTCTTCAAAAAAATGTTTAGATTGATAGAGACTTACAGCCCCTTCTCTCCCATGGCGTTCCCATTGAAAGCTGCCTCTCAGCCAATCACAGACACGGCTGCCAGTCCCGCCCTTGTTTGCGACCTCCTCCAAACAGGGAGCCGTGAGGAGACGCTGCGGGAGTGCAATGTTTGAATGTTTATACACTTTTCTCCTGACACAGAAAAAAACAATATCATTACTAGTCATTTAGTTATACATAATTAACTATTCATGTTAGATTTTCCCTAATGGGTATAAGAAATACAATTTCTAATTTTAACATATGTCCTCAGACTTTCAAACTATATTTACCCCACCCTACACGAACAGCCACAAAACAATAGGTTTCTGTTCCTCAGATCATAACTATCATAATCTTAGAGGTTCCTCTTTACCTCTAAGAAAAATGGATCATAACTTAGGAGTGGCTCTGGTTCAGTTACACCACCCTGAATATCATTGGTTGCATACAGAATCCTATGCATTATTTTGACATAAAAACCCAAAAAACAGTTTGCACTTAGCCTTAAAGTTTATGTGGAAGTGCCTACTCTCTTAGAAAGATAAATAATAATGCAGCACTTTACTGTGTATTATATAAATGTTAGACAGCGCCAAGGAGTTTCAAAACATATCAACCAACAGGTCTGATTCAAAGGGCCGAATTTATTAACCTGCGGTATCAGAAGTTTTAGATAGGGAAATAGCAATGCCGCGCCTTTATTAATACAGGCCAAAGTGCTTTTATGCAGGTCTTAGAAAGAGAACTTACTTTTCATTTTTATTATTATTGTGGATTTATATAGCACCATTATCTTCCATAGCGCTTTACATTTACATCTATACATTCACACCAGGCACTGCCCAAAGAGCTTACTATCTAAGCACATTTATTTGACACATACAACCTATCAGTATATCTTAATGATTGTGGGGGAAACCGGAGAGCCCGGAGGAAACCCACACAAGCACGGGGAGAACATACAAACTCCTTGCAGATGTGTCCAAGGGTGGAATCGAACTCAGGACTTCAGCGCTGCAAGGTATCAGTGCTAACCACTGAGCCACCAAATATTTTCATATTTGGATTGTATATGCTCCTACAGACTGTATATGCTCCTATCTGTTATCCATGAATATTTGGCTATTTTTCATTTCAGTCTGCGGAATATAAACATATAGAGTCCCCCTCCCCATCAGATTACAGCAGGTTTCATAACCAACATATCCTGCAGAAAACCCCACAACATCAACCCCTCATTCCTAACAGATTCCAATAGATTCCTAGTGACCACACAATCCTAATATAAGGAATTTTTTTAAAGGTGCATACACATGTGCGGTCGCGGGGATGTAGTATGAAAGGACACCTCTAAAAGGACCCAGTTCTTCCCAGCTTGTCTTCGCTAGATGAGATAGCGAAGACATTTAAACTGCAAAAAGGATTTAAGGTCAATATGCGTACATTTGGGAGCTAAGCAAGGGCTGTGTGAGTTACAGGGTGAACCGTTTCCCCACCCTATGACTCTGCCTGGAAACTATTGCTACATAGAATTTTCTAAAACAGAACATAACTTCCCTAGAGAGAGTGATCATCACCACTCCGGATGTGATTTGGGTTAACCCTTTCATTGCTTGGTAATGTGCAGGTGGGCCTTTCACTCTATAGAAGTTTCCTCCTTAGTTACGTGGAATGTTTACAATGTATAATGCTAGCAACATGACAATAAACAGTACTCATCTGGGTTATCCTGGGTTGTTCTGCACTTCTAGCTTTTTTCATCAGCAAAAGATTGCCAGGGGATGTTGGGAGCTGAACCCTTTAATCTGCTGAATTGCCTCATGTTATCTGTTCCTTCCAGGGTTATACTGTACATCTGTATCATATTCTTAAGCCTCATACACACAATGTGTATGCACGGCCGTTTCACCCGATAATCGTGTATGGGCATTGTCAGGCGAAACGGGGCTCGTTGATGATCGCCAGGTGCTCACACAGTGCAAAGGAACGTGGATGCATCATAGACTATCAGAGAAGCCGGCGCTGGAGCAGTGCGCGGTAAGTTCTTCCTCCTCTCCTGCAAGTTTTACTAAAGAACGTGAGGTAAGATATTTTCACTACCAAAATTCTGAGGCACACCTCAGAATTTTGAAGTCACACCAGTGTTCCCCAGTACACCACTTTTTATCAGCATCCTTTTCAAATCCGAGACATAAAGTTATAAAGCATAACAGATTCAATGGGAAGGATAGATGTGTTGTAGTTACTAATCCACATGGAAACATCGTCTGTCAACTGTGGGCACTTCATTCAGCGTAGCTGACAGTGCAGTCAACTATGAATTTTCCGGATTTTCCGCCATGTCCAATTGGTCTTTCATTTGATCTAGCCAGAAAATAGTTCAGACATAAGATGATTGCACAAACATAGTACCGCAGATATTTCATCCCAAGCAAAAGGAAGCAACCAACATTGTTTAAAGAGCTAGTCCAGCCCAAAAATAACTTCTCTTTAAAATGTTTACAACCCCCCCCAAAACCCCAATTTCGCATGTGTGAAAGTTTTCAAAGATGCCCCAGAACTTACTTACCTGACGCAGTTCCTGCCCTCTAGCAAAAACAGGAGCAGGGGACTTCTGCGCTGACAGCCACTTCACTTTCTGGTGGCGGCTGTCAGGCAATTGGGCGTAGTGTTACGTCGCAACAGGAAGTGGAGTGGCTGTCAGCAGCAGCCGTGGAGGAGAAGCGGCGAGAGACTGCTTCGAGAGATTGTCAGGTAAGCAAGTTCTGAGGGATCTGTGAAAACTTTCACACATGTGAAAGTGGGGTTTGGGGGGGTTATATACATTTTAAAGGGCAACTGTGGTCTCAAAACAAGTTAGGGTTAAATGAAAGCCTACAGTATTTCCTTTACACTGAACCGACAATCACATCTCTGGCTGAAACCTGTGAGAAATTACATTGGGGTGAACGTTCAAAATTCCTGCTTCCAGTAGGTTGAGTGACATCACCTGACCTCTGCCGACCCTTTTCCCCCGGGGGAGAAGCATGCTCAGTTAAGACTTAATGCTGGGGAAATCAGGAAGTACCAGGGGAAAAAAATAACAGTTGAAAAGAGGAGCCTATTAATGCAGGAAAAGGCTAGTCAAATGACTGCAAGCTGATCACATGGCTGAAAACAGGAAGAGTTAAATAAGATCTGATTGGATGGGGCAAAATTAGCACCATTTTAAACGATAAGAACTTTTATTGAAAAGTTCTTAACGTTTAAAATGGTGCTAAGTTTGCCCCAACCAATCAAATCTTATTTAACATTTGAAAGCTAACATCTGATTGGTTGGGGCAAAATTAGCACCATTTTAAACGATAAACAGGCTTATTCAATAAAAGTTCTTATCGTTTAAAATGGTGCTAATTTTGCCCTAACCAATCAGATCTTATTTAACATTTGAAAGCTAAAATCTGATTGGTTGGGGCAATATTTGCACCATTTTAAACGATAAGAACTTTTATTGAATCTCCCTGAAGAACTTTTATTAAATCTCCCTGTATATGTTTAGGAAGCCAGGTAATTGGTCATAGCAGAATATGTTTCCACTTGATTATGTCATAATCTTGTTTTTGTTGAATCTGTAGATCTACTTTTTTCTATTTATAAAAGTAAATTCAGGGACTGTTTGTAAATATATTTGTGAAAATAAATTTGGCAATAAATTAAAGTAGCAATAAAATTTAAGATATAGATGTATGTGCCAGACTGTATGAAAAGGCTGATTTGTTGATTGTCCATAAATGGCCTATTAGGCTGAGGACACACTTTGCGCATTAGCACGTGCGGTTTCGCTATTTTTAAATAGAAACCGCATGCGATTGCATGAAAAATGCTTGAACGCAAAACGCGAAGGGATGCGCAATCGTTTACACGATTTCCATGTTAGCAAAAATCTCGCCCACAATGGTGAGCGAAAACGTGTGCACAAACGCGCGAAAAATGCGCTAGTGTAAGTAGCCCTGAGGGTGAGGCCACACTGCAACGCACAGGAATCGCGCTCAAAATCGCGAGCGTTGTCACATGCGTTTTCGCCTTTTCTCGTTATGGAAACGCTGCGTTAACGCACCAAAAATGGTGAATGCATGCGTTACCAAATGCGAACAGACACGCAATCGCATGCACATCGAAAATCGCGGGAATTTTCACATTCCCGCGATTTCCATTTTAGCGAAAATCATGGGCGCAATTGCGAGTGCAAAACGCATGCGCAAACGCGTGAAAAATGCGCTAGTGTGGCCTAGCCCTGAGTGATTATTAAGACTCTCTATGTGGAATTACTTGTACATGGATTCCCACTGTGGAACTATTGTCTGGGGTGGACTTAGGGATCTTTATTACATTGCCAGTGGCAGAGGGAATGGTCAACCCAGCTTTGAAGTTTTACTACAGGTATATAATTAAATGAAACACAATCTTCTCATCCCCACGGTTTATATTAGTCACATGATGCAGTTACAGCAGATTGAGTAAAAAAAAGAATATATAGGATAAACGCTCCAACTGACCCTTGCATATTAGCAATGCTGTAACATTCACAGCATGAAGGAAAGTATTCGTTATTTTAGACATTGTGAATTAAGACCAGAACACCTTACTAATCCCATACTACAGCTAGTGTGGTTTTTACACTCATTAAGGGCACGGCCACACTGCACCGCAAACGCAAACAGAATCACATGCGATATTAGGGCATGGCCACACTGCACACACGCAAAGGCACATTGTGGCCGTGTCCTAATAGCATCTTTCAATGGTTCCCATAAGGAGCAGGTGGTTACCGGGGTCCTGTCCCATCTGCTAATGGTGAAACATACTGCAAGAAAATGCTCTTCAATCAGTAAAGACTTATTCTACTGTCTGTCCCATTTAGCTTCTCTATAATGACAGATATATTAACAGCACTAGTTGCATTATTTTACAATAAAACATAGCCAGTAGTTACTGAATAATTAATTTGGCTTGAAAAAGCCAAATTCCTGTTCTTTCTATTTCTTCTTCTTCTTCCGTTTTATTCTTCCGCTTTTTTGGACCGTATCTCCTCCCACAGTTTTTGAGCTAGAGACATGAAATTCGGTACAAACGTGCGGGGCATAGAGGAGAAGTGTGCTATCTTCTAGCTAAGGAATCCGCAGAAGCGTTACAGCGTTATCTGTGAATTTCCAGACATTTTTTCCCATAGACTATAATGGTAACAATCCTCAAATGTGGATATTTCAAAACAGTTTGTTTCATGGTCATAAATACAAATGGTGATACCCCCAACCCCCAACACACACAGGTACACCCACCTACTGACCTACCTTTCCATTCCCATGGAAGCCATATTTAAAGGGTAACTAAAGTCAAAAAAACTAATTTAGATTTATCCTCAATAAAAGAAAGTTTTATGGTTGTAAACACAAAAAAGACATACCCCCTCAACCAGACCCAGCTACACACACCTACTGATCTACTTATCCATTACTGTGGCAGCCATACTTAAAGGGTAACTAAAGTCAAACAACTAATTTAGATTTATCTTCAATAAAAGATAGTTTTATGGTTGTAAACACAAAAAAAGACATACCTCCTCAACCAGACCCAGGTACACACACCTACTGATCTACTTATCCATTACTGTGGCAGTCATACTTAAAGGGTAACTAAAGCAAAAAAAACTAATTTAGATTTATCCTCAATAAAAGATAATTTTATGGTTGTAAACACAAAAAAAAAAAAACCCGCTCAACCAGACCCAGGTTCACACACTTACTGATTTACTTATCCATTACTGTGGCAGCCATACTTAAAGGGTAACTAAAGTCAAAAAAATTAATTTTGATTAATAATCAAAAAAGTTTGTTTTTTTAACCCCCACGTGGTACAGGTACATACACCTACTGACCTACTCCTTCATTACTGTTGCAGTCATACCTAAAGGGTAACTAAAGTCAAAAACTTTTTTTTGACCAATCATTAAAAAAGTTTGTTTTTTGAACCCCCAAACCAACACAGGTACACACAATTACAGATCTACTTATCCATTACTGTGGTAGCCATATTTAAAGGGTAACTAAAGTAAAAAAATTTTTTTGACCAATCATCAAAAAAGTTTGTTTTTTTAATCCCCTCGTTGCACAGGTACATACACCTACTGACCTACCCCTCCGTTACTGTTGCAGCCCTACCTAAAGTGTAACTAAAGTCAAAGAAATTGTTTTGACCAATCATCAAAACAGTTTGTTTTTCTTAACCCCTAACCCGACACAGGTACACACATCTACTGATCTACTTATCCATTACTGTGGCAGCCATACTTAAAGGGTAACTAAAGTCAAAAAAACTAATTTTGATCAATAATCAAAAAGTTTGTTTTTAACCCCCACGGGGCATAGGTACACACACCTACTGACTTGCCCCTCCATTACTGTTGCAGCCATACTTAAAGGGTAACTAAGATCAAAAAACCTTTTTGACCAATCATCAAAAAAGTTTTTCTTTTATCCCCCAACCTTACCCAGGTACATACTACTGACCTACCCTTCCATTACTGTGGCAGCCATACTTAAAGGGTAACTAAAGTCAAAAAAATAAATTTGAACAATCATCAAAAAAGTTTGTTTT
The DNA here is from genome assembly GCA_019447015.1 of Hymenochirus boettgeri. Lineage (NCBI taxonomy): Eukaryota > Metazoa > Chordata > Amphibia > Anura > Pipidae > Hymenochirus > Hymenochirus boettgeri. The sequence goes on from CM033470.1 coordinate 280,836,833, forward strand.
TTTAACTTCCAACCTGAGACAGGTACATACACCAACTGAGGTACCCATTCATTTATGTGGCAATCATATTTAAAGGATTAGTAAAAAAAACAAAAACACATTTTGACCAATCATCAAAAAAGTTAGTCTTTTATTCCCCCAACCTGACACGAGTACACACACCAACTGACCTGCCTTTAATTCATGTGACAGCCATATTTAAAGGGTAAGTAAAAAAACAGCAATGTCCTCATCATTGGCATTATTGAGTTTCAAAATCTGTAGCACAAAAACACACATTCCCATCCAAAATGCGTCCTTTTAAGCCAAATTCAAAGTTTATACCTAAACTTTCCCTTTCTAGTTCTCTCTGCTCCCTTTCTTTTGTAGTTGCATTAAGGGTTTTCCCCCAGTTCCTAATAAGTCATTTTAGATAAGTAAAAGAAATAGAGTGTAGTGATAATGACCAGCTGCATTGTATTCCCCTAACACCATTCTCAGAATATTAGCTGGAATGTGCTCTATTTCCTGAAGCCGTGTTGGGTCGGCGTTCATTAAACAGGATGTCCTGGGATGTGGATAAGTTAAAAATCCTTGTAAAAAATATTTACCATACACTTCTAAATATAACAATCCGTTACTATTTACTGTACAAAGCACCATAATAGTCAATCTACAATATTAACTTGAAGGCAATTTTAAAACATAGGGGGCGATGTTATAATGGCCTCCATCTGGCTGAATTAGGGAAAAATCTACACTACCCCATATACTATCACCCATTTAGCACTGGCCATGTCATTTCCAAAAAGTTTAATATAGGCATAGCGTATATTAATGTAGCATAAAAGTTAATATTTGTACAAACATTTTGTGCTAATCTTAACACCTTTCCTATGAAAGTGTTAAGCGAATGTCTTCTCTCACCGGGATCCCACAATGTAGTTAGTCTTAACAGCATCACGGGCTCTCAGTCGGGTAAGACTATAGAATGTGGATGATTCTAGTGATGATAAGAACAATCTACCACTTGATGAGGCTCAGCTATAAGTACAACAGGTATATGGTCCTACAGAAGACTGACATTCAAAACTCCAAATCATTGTACAACAGCAGAGTACAGACAGGGAACGCTGGGAGTTGTAGTTTTCAAAACTTTGCATATGAGGAGTAGATAGTTCACTGCGGCTCCACCTGCTCCCTACCCATAATCCTCTGTTATGGTACCTGCTCATTGTAACTGTCTCCCATAATGCAAGTTTACACAGTGGGTGGAGATTAAAATGTATATTCTGCAGGACATAGTTATAACATCATAGATAGTTAACCAATAGATCTCCAGATGTTTTAAAACTATAACTCCCAGTATTCCTTTGCTATAGAGTGAATGAATGTTGGGAGTTGTATTTTTTAAACCATCTGGATAACTACTGGTTCCCTATCCCTGTCACGGGTGAACAGGAAAATAGTTGCAGATAAAGATTTAAAATGAGCTGAGGCCCATGGGTAGGTAGAAGTTGGGGACAGTAGAGGCTCATGGGTAGGTAGTATGAGACAGTAGGGGCCCATGGGTAGGTAGTTATGGTCAGTAGGGATATATTATATAAAGTGTACATTGCACTCTATATCAGGGATCTCCTACCTGTGCATCTACATTTGTTTGAAACTCCCAGCATTCCACTACAGCACTCACATTATCAGAAGGCATCCAGGCAATGCTGGGAGTTGTAGCCCTCTTACCATCAGTATCAGGGGTGGCGGGGGCGGTACTTATGCTACTGGTAGATAAAGGTGTATCTAACAATTTTTTCCTAACATTTGTACAATCACAGACGCGGCTGCCGGCAGCTCACTTCGCCGGAGGAAAGAGGAGAGGTAAGTAAGAGTTTAAAAATTGTACCTTTAGATCCCACTGCTCCAAAACTTTTTCGGATTTTAAATCTGAGCTGTAGACACTGAGAAATCATTTGAAATCACAGCATTTACAGGGAAAGACCTGTGATTCCAGAAGCAGATATTATAATATGTTCCCTATCCCTGACCTCTTACTAGGATCTTTAGCTTCCTGCCAGGCCAGCACACTTTCTGCATTAATTAAGAGAATCAGAAGAGAAAATAAGGAAGGGGGAGGGAGGGGGAGATGTGTAAGCAGAGCAGTGGCTATGGTGAGCCTTGTGCAGAACTTATCAGAAGGCAGTGAGTAAGAGGGGGAGGGACAATTAGGAGCACTCACTAAACATTGACAGGGAGAATCAATAAAAGTTTTTATCGTTAAATATGATGCTAATTTTGTCCCAACCAATCACATGTTAGCTTTCAAATGTTAAATAAGATCTGATTGGCTGGTGCAAAATTAGCACAATTTTTAACTAGTTAAAAAAAAGTTAAAAATTGAATCTCCGTGTTATAATTAAATGTCAAAGCAAGCACAGATAAATATGTGAGTATATGTGAGTACCAGAATTTTACTTGTCTCAAATTGTAGTTTTCAGATAATGTAAAGTTGTTTGAGTGAATAAAGTGACCCTTTAACTGGTAATTTTTATTGTATCTGATACTGATGTAATACAATTTCTTTCATTCCTAAAAGATTAAATAATAAGAGTAAACTAGTAACACATACAATTTTCCAGTAAATGAGCCAAAATCACCGGAAGATGCTGATTTCTTTTGTTTATATTTCTATTAAATGCAGTTTAGGTTATTTCCTAATGTTTCATGGGGAGATTTATAAGCCCTGAGTCTTTCACCACTTCCTCAGTGTTGCACTAATAGGCGCAGTCACGTAAGAGTTTATTGGTCATAGGAAAATCTAAATGTACCCCAATTTAAAATGCTCTTTCAATCTTAAACTTATTTTGCACATAAACCATTTAAATGTTGGGTCTATTAATGAATGTAAACTTGCTGCTTGCAAATATAATAAAGCACTGCACAGGGATTATTGCTGGTAATAGTTATTTGCTTAATGCACAATTTTTATGGATGCAGTGATGAAACTCCTACAATTCATGTTATTGACTTGAACTGGCTATATATTAAAAAAAGTAATTTTAAGCACAGCTTTACTAGGCGAACCTTGGTGAGTTAAGGGCCAACTATAAGCTCTGCAAGATCTGTAATTCTATCCAGTTCATAAGTTCCTGAGGGATTCTGAAAGAAGCCTATTTTTCCATTGGACTGGTCCTTGGACCTTGGAAGAAGGGGCAGAGCCAGAACGGTGAGCACAACTTTGGATAAGGATATAGTGATTTAGTTGAGCTTTCGTTTAGAAAGGGGAACATTAAAGGGTTATTCAATAAAAGTTCTTATCGTTTAAAATGGTGCTAATTTTGCCCCAACCAATCACATCTTATTTAACATTTGAAAGCTAACATTTGATTGGTTGGAGCAAAATTAGCAACATTTTTAACAAGAACTTTTATTGAATAACCCTGATCGTTTTCAATATTTTGAGCAAATTTGCTGACTCGCTCAAAGTCCCAACCACGTGTATGGGGGGGCTTAAAAGGAACCAATTCACAAGAATCTGAATAGTAACTTGCCAATAAAAAAAAAGTCTAAATTAGGTGATTTTAATCCAGAAGTTTGGTGGCCTGAAAGCCAACCAATATAGTATAGAAACACAGAGACTGATTGTCGCCTGCTGACAAAAGGATTAATGGTCTCCTGCCCTTGTTACATCCAGCAGTAGGACAATCAAGGAGCAGTAGTCAAGTCCTGGTACAGATCTGTCAGCCAGAAGGCAGGAATGATTATCTGGGAACAGAAAACTCATTTCCTTAGATCTAAATCACTTTATAACAAATTAGCTGAAATGGGCAAAATGAAAATAATTGAAAACAAAAGGAATCCTTTACCATTTTGGGGAGTTTCCTTAGCCTCAGGCTTACTAATTGAAATCTGGCACAGGTTTTACTTGGCTATGCTGCCAAAATAACAGTTTATCGGGAAGAACAGGAGATGAGGAAATATCCTCACAGCTGACTGGTCTTTAGCTGTAGCCTTGCATCAAACACTGTTGTCAGATACATACTGTATATGTATACAAGATTGCCGTGTATGAAATGCCTAATCTTCTTCAAAGAGTCATCTGGGGTAATGTGTAAACGAAATTCAATAGTTTACATAAAAACTTTTCTTTGTTGTGTGAAAGAGCAGATTTTTTTACAGCATTTCTCAAATGTCAGTATGTTGTTTGGTTTTGTTTGTTGTGTTTAATTTTTAGTCAATACTTGCAAGAATTTTCATTATGCCTTAAAGGGCAAGTCCAGCCCCAAAATGAAAACTTACATACAGGTAAATCACCCCCAAAACCCTAAATGGTAATAGTTTGAAATCTGAAATATATAAGTCCAACCTGAAATCCTGCACAATGTCCTGTTTCCCCTGTTTCTGCTTCCTGGTTCTTCCAGTTAGCAACTGTCAGTTATGGATTTGTCAGTTGGCATCACAGCCAATGACTGAATGTTAATTCCCTGTCTACCTCTTCTGAGCATGCCCAGGTTCAGTACAGGCTCAGTACAGGTTTCTAAATTGCTCAGTTTCTATGAGGCATCCAGAAGCATAGCAGGCATACAGTAATGAATTCATAGGACAAACTATCATATATCAACATATTTTAAAGAGGCCGTTCTTTCCAAAAGATGTTCTTATGAGGATGGAGTTGTCCTTTAAGCAGGCCATACATGGGATGTTTTTTTTCTGATTGAATTTTCGATCATTTTGACCAATCAAAAATCTGAAGAACTTATCGACATTTCCCACCTTGCGCTGCCAATTTTCTGCCGAAGATGGAGGCTGATAGATGAGGTTGATGAAAAAATTTCCACATGACCCGATCTTTTTTTTAACAAACCAATCGATATTGTTGATCGGTCGAAAAATCAAGAAACTGCTGACAATGTTTTGCCCGATTTGATTGAATTTGTTTGTCCCTACAAATTTTATAAATGTGATTATTTTTTACCAATGCAAATCTTTACTAATGTGATTTGTAACTGAAATGTTCATGCATGCTAACGTGATTTCTCAAAACATCTCAGATACTTGTAAATTTGATAGGAATTTTCTGGCCAGAGCGATCAAAATGTGATTAATTCTACACTCGATATTGGTCACAATTTGAATAGCGATCGCTTTATAGAATCAAATTCACTGATCAGTCGAAATGAAGAATCTTCCTGCCATTTTATTGATTGGTAAGTTGGTTGGGATTTCCAAGAAATTGGTTGATATTTGTCCCACAAATGATTTTCTGGAAAATTTTGAACCATCATTTGGCTGCTGACAACACCACTGATCACTGCCCAATCCAGCAGAAAGATGAAAGGGTGGATAATAAATTGGTCTGCGTGTACCAACCCTAAAGGTGGCCATATATATGTTTGATTTTACTTACCCGACCGGGCACTCCTGCGACATTTAATCGATCCTGCTGGAACCGCCTCTCCCTTTCTTCTGTTATGAGATCGCAAAATGAATGGGATTTTGCGATCGCATGTCGGTCGCATAGAAGAATGGGAGAGGCGGTTCTGGCAGGATCAATTGAATGTCGCGGGATCGCTTGGTCGGGTAAGTAAAATCGAACATATGTATGGCCACCATAACACTGAAAATTATTATTCATATCGATTTATCGTCATTTGGTCATAACTTATATTGCAAAAGTTTTATTATAAAAGTCTTATTTTAGCACATATCAGGAAAAAGCTTCTGTTATCCGAATGTGTGCTTGTGAAGTTTCTCATTATCCAGGTCATGGTATCTGTGATATTCAGTTAGATTAGATCAACTGGACTTTATCTGGAAAGTGTGTACTGCTGGGGGTATATTTGCCCTTAATGAAGGACATCAGAAAACTGTAGGTAAATACATTTATGTCTATTTATATCTATTTTTCATAGCGCAACTCAGGTATGCAGCACATGATGATTTTTGGAGGATATGATTATGTATCAGACATGAGACAAGTCACATATTATGTATGCAATCAATATTCCCTAGATCAGGGGTGCCCAACCAAGGAGTAGATACTGGGCCACTTGGCTGGCTGACAGGACTCCACCGTTGATCCACAGTGGACATCCTGCACGGGTTGGGCATCACTGCAATAAATAAATAGGTGCCCCATACCTCTCTGTCAAATTCTGGCTCATAATGCTTGTCTCTCCCCAACTCCTTCATAGTTTGGGGATTTTTTCAATGAAAAGGTAGGCTCTATAGAGGGGCACATCTTACCATAGACCAGTCACAAACTGTGAGAAGGGGCATGGCCAGACCTATACTACGAGCTGGAATTTAAAGGGATCAGATGGGGAAAGTAGAGGAAACCTAGTAGTGAGGCTCTAGTGGTTTAGGTCCTTACCCTCAATACTATTATGGGAGGGTATTGGGATATTTTAAGATAGTATAACTGCCCTTTAATCCCACGGGAAATAAGCCCAATTAAAGTACTTTCATGAACTCAGTTGCAACTGTAGTGAGTGCTAATTTCCTAAAATGTGTAATATATGGCAAAAAACACATACCTACAAATATTTCCTTATTGCAAACATGGTCATTCGTTAGTACAATAGATGGTACCAATTCTAAAATTAGATAGCTGTCCTGATTTTTTGTGTGCTTTAAATTGCAAACCCACATTTTAAACTGTAAAACCATGATATTCTTCTGGGCAGCATTAGACAAAATCCTGTACAAATGTCTTGTTCTTAAACAGATCCAGTTCCCAGTTTCTTAATCAAGATATTTTTGATGGCTGGTAGTGAAGTGTTTGTTGATACTGGTTATTGAGACCTGCATGTATTTTAAGCCCTACAGTTTGTAAAACGCTAGAAGCTTGTCTGCTACAGCCAGAAACAAACAATTGTTTTTGCCGACAATCTGGTGTTTGTACAGTTGTCTGCCAATCTGAGTGATAGGTCTTGCTGGATCATTTAATGTTGGGGAGCATTTGTTTAGGGGGATCCTTTGTCTTACAATTTGCTCTCCTTTTGGCTTCATTCAGCCAAGAAGAAGTAATCTTGTCTGTTTCTGCTTTTTACAAACTGTAGGGCTTAAAATACATGCAGGTCTCAATAACCAGTATCAACAAACACTTCACTACCAGCCATCAAAAATATCTTGATTAAGAAACTGGGAACTGGATCTGTTTAAGAACAAGACATTTGTGAACTGGAAGTTTTGCAGCTGTTTCTCTTGTTGTAGATGCCCCTGTATAACTATCCCCAGAATATCTTATTGCTTCAGCTGGTCTGGGAGGAGGGGAGGTATCCGTTCTCTATCCACAGGAATGCCAACTTTTAACATATCGGCAACCACAGCACTATTCAGCACATTAAAGTCCCCCCACTAACCTCTAGTAGGATTGAGAAATAAAGGTTTTACTATATACCTAGGTGTGCACACAGTCCAATGGTGATTCCTGGTGCTGCTGATGGTATCCAGATATATAGTATCAGTAGAAGAATATCAGCCATATTCAGGTCTCTGAATAAGGTGCTTTTTATTAACCAAACATGGTGCAAAAATGCAAATAGCAACGTTTCGGCCTTTGTTTAATGGTATCAAGCTTACACATATAAATACACAAGTCGATTAGTGTTAAATTACAAACCACACCTACATGACATCATCACTACTAATTCAAAAGATTAAAGTGACAGTGCTACATATTATATATTAAACGTTAAAGTGACAGTGTTCAATATTATTAAAATCTAGTTACACAGTTTGGGCAAAAAAAAGTGCGTAGGATAAAGTGTATCAAAAAGATGTTCTCTTGATTTAAAAGTGAATAAAATATAGTTAAAAACAATGATAGATAGTTATGGTCGTCTCAATATACTCCACAGATCTATAGATACTTTAATGAATGCTTTAATACATGCTATATTAAATTCACAGACCTAGATGTCTTAGATGATAATTAAATACTTGAAAAGTGTATAGGTGTAGACTCGCTAGATGTCTGTAGTAAAAACTGAGTCACCACTAAAACATTCTTTACATCCAATTATGTGGTAAGATTCAATAGAACATTGACAGATAAATTAATTAAAGGCAAAGACCAGTGGTTAATGTTGAAAAGTTTGTTAGCATTCATCAATAAAATATTTAAATGAACAATATTCATTAAGGCCATGGAGTGCCAATGTACCAAGAGTCTTAATCCAAAAGGTTTCTTTTCTGAGGAGCAAATTTCCTCCTCTCCTAGGTGCAACTACATGGTCAATGCCCATAAATCTTAAGTCAGAGACAGTGTCCTTTTTCTAGAAAGTGAATAGCAACTGGTTTCCTGGTTTTTCCATCTCGATATGCGGTTTTAATAGCGGATCTATGTCCGTCTGTGCTTATGCAGAGTGTTAAATCTGTTTTCCCTACATGATACAACTTGCATGGACAGATGATAATGTATATCACATGGGTGGTTTGGCACGTGATGTTAAATCTGATATCAATTAGTTTCCCAGTGTGTGGATGAGTAAATGAGGAGCCTACAATCATGTGTTGGCATGTTTTACATTTATGACAGTTGAAACATCCCTTTTTCCTATTTGACTGCCAATTAGTTTGTTTGTACTTATCGACAGGGTCGATGTTCACTAGAATGTCCTTCAGGTTTTTGCCTCTCCTGAAAGCAACTGTAGGTTTGCTTGGAAGGCGTTTATTAAGTTTTCCATCTGAAGTTAAGATGTGCCAATTAGAATGTATGGCCTGCTTAATGTCAGCATCTGCTGTGGAATACGAGGTAGAACAAACTGGGAAATAGGTAACAATCTTTTTAAAGCTGATGACTTGTATAGTGCAACAAAGAATTTCTATCCGTAATTTTTTGAATAGACTGTAATCTAGATTGTGTTCATAAATCTTTACATTTAAGTCCAGAAACTGAATCTCAGATTTACTCACCTTAGTGGTGAAATTAATTGTAGTCTCTAATGAGTTAAGAAAGGTGGTCATCTGTTCAAAATGTTGTTGTGTACCTGTCCAAATTAAGAAGACATCGTCGATGAATCTGCAATAAAACAATAAACATTGTGCAAACTCGGTGAGAATATGTTTGTTCTCAAACTCTGACATGTACAAATTAGCGTATGCTCTACCTTTTGCCTATAATAAATCTCCTCAAACTGGAAAAAGTTTTTTTTAAGGGCTATTTCCAAGAGGGTGATGATAAAGTCATTTAGCGCCTTACTGAAATTAGTGTGTGCATCTAAGTTGTCTTTTATCATTTGGATGCCCTATGTGTGTGGTATGTTGTATATAGACTAGTTACGTCCATAGTTGCTAGATATATTTCCCTGTCCTTGGGGATAACCACATTTTTTATTTTTGAAATGAAGTGAGGTGTATCCTTAATATAGGTAGGAGTGCATTGTACAATGGGTTGAAGAATAAAGTCCAGATATTTACCAATGGGCTCCTATAGGCTCCCTTTAGCTGACATGATGGGACGGCCCGGAGGATTTTCAATGGATTTATGAAGTTTCGGTATGGTGTAAAGAACTGGACACCTGGGATGTTCCTGAAAAAGAAAATCACCCAATTGTTTATTTATAAATCCTAGGCTTTCAGCATTATTAATTATCATTTCAATCTGTTTCTGGATCCCACTTGTTGGGTTATCACTTAGCCTTTGATACGTTTCCTAATCACTAAGTTGTTCCAAAATTTCTCTCCTATAATCAACATAGTCCCTGATAGCAATCCCCCCTCCTTTGTCCGCTGGTCTGATAACTATAGATTTATCATCTTTAAGTTGCTTTAATGCCTTATACTCCATTGGGGTAAAGTTGCCCCTTTTAATATTGAGGGCGCTGTGTTTCTTTAAAACATCCTCCCTAGTGGTTTGCTCAAAGCATTTGATAGCCACATTGTTGCAGATTGGATCTAGCATACTCTTTAATTTTAAACCTTTAGGTTCAATTGTTGTCTCAGATGGTACAAACATCTCTTTAAAACACAATTGTCTGTTAATTTTATACATATCAATTTCCCACTGAAATGGATTAAAGTTAGAGGTAGTTACAAATGACAAACCTTTGTGTAGTATGGCGGTTTCAAGCTGTGTGAGATCCCTGGAAGATAAATTGAAGATTGGCACTAAATCCTTGTCTTGCAACGAGTTCCTATTCCCTCTGCGCGTAGTATACTTTTTGTGCTGCCTCCTCCTTTACTTGTGCGATCCGGGCCTGTTTTTAAAAAATCACTTGGGTGTTTGTAGGTGCCGGCATACCCTTGTGTGGTGCGTCAGAGAAGAGCTGGCGTGGCGTCCGGGATTTACGTGCCTGCATGCGTCGGGCATCATCCAAATCTGGCCAATCAGATTCCGGATCGCTCTGCTCCCATCTTTGATCCCATCTCTGAGGCCTTCTCCCGCGAGATCACCAGTGGCTCGATGGATACTGATTACCTCAGTAGTCATAAGTACCGCGTTCCTCTCTGCCACTTAACCATTGATAAACCGTGGTATTTTCATAGTCCTCCAGGATTTTATGAAGCTTTTGTTTTTTATATCTGAATAAATAATTTCTATAGGATTCCGCTTGTGCTTCAATTTTAGATATTAACTCAGCATTGTCAGTATGTGTTATTACGTTATTATGCTCAGACTCAAACAGTGAAATTTGTCAAAGTACCTTCTTTATTTCTGTAGTGACTTCTTCTAAGATCAGTACCATAAGATCTAAGGAGCATCTGTTCAATACCCCGATCCATTTACAGCAAAATTCTGGCCTATTGCGGCCGATGGTAGTTACATTTTTGATTCGAAATCCTCTGGGGATTTTTATATATATATATATATATATACATACATACATACATACAGGATAGATAGATAGATAGATATCCACACTCCAATGCAGTCACTAATCAGGGTGCTCCCAATGTGGGTTCAATCCAAGGAGCACTCATTTGGAGGTTTTCTAAAATACCAAATATATGCGTATCGGCCATCTTTAATCAGGCCGTCATCAGGATTAATATATATATAATGAGTTTTTCACACGATTTCACTTGCTAATGCACATGCAATTTTGGTTAGAATGGATATTGCAGGAACGCAAAAATTTACACGATTTCCGATGCACATGCATCCTTTTCCGTTTTGTGATCACCATGCATTTCCATAATGGAAAATAGAGAAATTGCATGAGCAAATGTGGGACATTGCACCGGAATCACAAACATAATCGGGATTATGCATGCTTCAGTGCATTGCAGTGGGGCCTTAGCCTAAAGGTGCCCACACACTTCATCTTCACCTTTTGAAGTTTGTGTGACGTCCGAAGGAATGGGTCAAACGGAAGGTAAAACCTGCCAGACCGAAACTGTAGTATTTAGATATTAAATAGATCATTTAAGCTGAAACATGTTAATGGTTAAATAATTTGGTTTAGGGTTTTTCTATATTTTGTATTTAAAGTATATACTTGAGTATAAGTCGATCAGAGTATAAGTTGAGGTACCTATTTTTACCTGAAAAATGAGTAAAAACTGATTGACTCAAGTATAAGATGGTGGGTAGAAATTATGACCACTACTGCCTTCTGATTCAATATTGTTTTGAGGCTTAAGTTGCCCTTTAAATGGACAGCAGAATTCCCATATAGTAATCCCATACAGTAATAGCCAAATCCACTTCCGGTAACCCCCAATTCCTTATGTCCAGCATAAGTAATCACATTACTATGTGATTATATAACATGCTATGAAACTGTCCTCCATTAGGCTTTAGAAGTTTTATGATATAATAAAGATTTATTATGTGGGTACTTTTCTTGTTTTTTGTTTCTTGTACGTATATTTCACTGTACCTTTACCTATATTTGAATAGTACATTACCATATATGTTGTTGCTTGTGAAGGCTGGGGGGACAGGGGGATTGTTATATCAAAAAAAATCCATGGATGGACATGCCCTTTAAGCTGCTTGTTGCTACAACTAAGGGGATCTTATGCACCATAATTGCATATTTACAGTAATCAATCAATGATCCATAACTAGCATTTATCTAGATTGTTATTGATTTTGGCCATTTTGAGTAAACTGAAATTAGACCTGGAATGAATCAAAAACTGTAAAAAACCAAGATAACTGCCTAAAATAAAGTTAAAGAGCAAGTCCAGCCCTCAAATGAAAACTTACATACAGTTTAATCACTGCCAAAACCTAAACGGTAATAGTTTGAAATCTGAAATATATAAGTCTAACCTGAAATCCTGCACAATGTCCTGTTTCCCCTGTTTCTATTTCCTGGTTCTTCCAGCTAGAAATTGTCAGTTATGGATTTGACAGTTGACATCACAGCCAATGACTGAATGCTAATCCCCTAGCTGGCTCTTGAGCATGCTCAGGCTCAGTACCAGGTCACTAAATTGCTCAGTTTCAATGAAGCATCCAGAAGCATAGCAGGCATACAGTAATGAATTCAGAGGACAAAGTAGGATAACTGTAATAGATGAAGGACTTCCAATCACGATTCAACAGCTCACTCGGCAGTTAGTTAAAACATTTTACTTTATTTGTAACAACATTAAAAACAATATGCCTGACATGTTTCGGGAACTAACCGATCTCTTACTCATAGGCTTTTTTTTTCAATTGACTTAAATTCCCGTTCCGCTCCTCCCTGTCCGGGGCTAAACCCACCTTATCTTTTAACTTTTTCATTGCTTTTGAAGATTTGTACTCAGGTGCAGTACTGAATGAGTTCCTATTTACTTCAAAATATACAATGTATAACTGTGCAACATTGTTTCAAAGTGTTCAAATAAAGATACTATGATAGCTCTGTGTTCTAATTTATTAGATTCTTTCTGATTACATTTATTGGCTGAATGCTAGGCTGGTATTAACTCTAACTGGATGTAACTGTCACTCCTATTTCTAGTTTGAAGAGGAGTGCCTACTTGTAAGGATAAAAATCCTAAATTGACCAAATATGTAGGTAAATGGAACCTACTTTTTCAATCATATATGCATATACTATGGACTATGTATGCTGTTGGTTATTTAACCGAAATAACAGCTGATGTCAAAAGTGGAATTAAGGCCCTTCAGGATTCTGGTACCTAAAAGGAAAATCCACTTTACCTCCATTTTTCTTAATTTATATAGTCAGTCTTTTTGCCTGTCATCTACTGGGATCCATTGCACTTGGAGATTACTGTCCTGAACCTTATTACATTCTAATGGGCATATTTATAAAGGGCCCAAAATAGCGGCCAAAAATTACCGCCGCACATCGCGGCCGCGAAAATAGCGCTATCGCCATATTTATAACGGCGAGCACCATCGTCCGGCGGTAATTTTAAGTCCCTTCCCGGCAATACTGCACTTAGCGCAATGCGTTAAGTAAATTATCGCCGCAAAGGGACTTAAAATCCCTTCCCAGCGCCTCCGCTTCAGGGGCGGGGCATAAGCCCACCCCGCCTTTGACCCCCAGCAGCCCCTCCTAATACAAACCCCGCTCGCGGTGAACATATGGAACAGGAGGCTAGGAGGGGCCACTGGGAAGGGGCCGCAGCAGGTGGTCAGGACCACCCACCGCACACCCTCTCCCCAGCAGGAAGGGAAGGGTCCGCTGGGAGGGGTGGAGGCACCCTCTCCTTCTTCTTTCTTCAGCCATCTACTGCAATGGCATCTGAGGTCCGCTGCAGAGTGCACCTCTTTATATAGATTTGCAGAAAATCCTAATCCATTTCTGATTGGTCAATTTTTTAATGCTTGGTTTACATGCTTTACATTAACCAATCAGATTTTCTGGCCACGGTGAACCTGCCTAGCATCTGCGACCTCAGTGGTGTTGGTGTCGCCAGCCCGAAGACGTCGCAACGGATCAAGACGCCAGTAACATCGGCCTCGTTGAGGTCATCAACACCCGCCGGGGGTACCCCTGGCGGCCGCAGGGGTACCTCTCGGGGGTTGGCGGCCTCAGCGGAGCTGGTGTCGCCGGGGCTGGAGGAAAGAAGACACCGCCCAAGGGCTCTTTTAAGTGCTGCTCACTGGGGGTCCTGGTTCGGGCTGCGGGACCCCCGCAAAAAGCACTTCTCAGTGCCCCAAGGGCCCTTACAAGGGCCGGAGAGGGGGGTCCCGGCTCAAGCTGCGGGACCCCTTAAGTCCCATCGACGACCACCCACGGCAAGATCCAGGGGGAATCTCAGCCGTTTTTTATTATTAATACGGCTGAGATTAGCGATGCGTAACAGTTACCGCCGCTTTATAAATAGAAGCGGCGGTAACTGTTCAGATAGGCATGAAAAGTTAACGATTCGTTAACTTTTCACGCTCGTTTTCCACTCATTTATAAATCACGGAGTGCGATTTTTCCGAAAATAGCGGGAATAATGGCAGCGAAAAGTTAATGAACCTTTATAAATATGCCCCTAAGAAATGTCTTGATACTGGACTTTTGTCATTTTTGCCAAAACATGTTCCCTGATTCTACTTTTTAAGGATCTTTTGGTACTACCTACGTACTGTATTTTACATATACTGCACATGAGTTAATACACCACGTGCGTCTTATTACAATTAATGTATTCTTTGGTCTAGTATATTTTTCCTGTTACCGTGCTTGTTATGACGGTATCCTTTTTTATATGGTTGCACATCAGGCAACGGACGGCACCACATTTGTGTGTGCCTGTTGTCTTCAACCAATTCTTGTCACTCTCTCTGGGACCTCCCAACTTCCTTATCTCACTAGGTGACTGTATATCTTTAAGAGATTGTGCTCTACTAGGGACACTTGTAAAGCCCCCTTCCAGAATCACTCTTATTTCTTCATCCTCATACAGTACAGGTATGTACTTTTTGATTATCTTGGTAACAGAATGATATTGGGGACTATACTGGGTTATAAATTTCAAAGATTTGTCCTTTAATGGGCATGTATAGCTTAAGAGTGTTTTAAAAGTAAGGAATGTGTTTGGTTAAAGAAACAAACTGGCATTATAGTGGACTTGTACAAATATTCTGAATGACATTATTCAATAGGAATGACACTTAGTTCATCATGCAGATCTCAGTTTTGCAATAAATTTATGATTTCCCCCAGACAAGTGAAAAAGTAATTGTGCTTGTGATGAGAGCTTAAATCTCTTGACGGATGTTGCAACATCCTTTCTTTCCAAATTTTCACCAAGGGCATGCATGAGAAAGCAAGCTCTCTGCTGGCTGTGGCTCTCCGTGAAAATTGGAAAAAGAGAATATCAGGAGACTAGCTATGAGATTTAAGCACTTGCGCACAAAGGCACAAAACACATGCATGCGCATAATGACATTATGCAACAGCATGCACACGATAACAAGACTTTTTCACTTGGGGACATTCAAAGTGGCATTCAAAATTAGCAAATTAGAGTCTTTAGAATATTTGTCCACAATAATGCCATGTACTGCATGTTTTTTTTAAATTAAACAGATCCCTCACTTTTAAAACTCAGACTCTTTCACTATACCTGCCATTTAAATTACTTGCAATTAAGGTTAATAAATGTATAAATAGATCTTTCTGAGAACAGATTTATCCTTAGGAAGTGGCATGTACAATTTTTTATATGCAAGTATATTGTTTATGAAGCACTATTTATATAAGCTACCACTGTTTACATCTTGCACTGTGCACAGCAATTTGAATTTCATCAAATTAGAAATAATTAGCATGTTCATAATATTAATAATTGCAGTAATCAGGTTTATTAGATGGCTAAAAGAATATTGAAAGCACTCTGGGAACATGGGAATTTTCTGTAAATTTTTTTAAGGTTCATCATTTATTCATGATTTTATATACCACACTTACTAGATTTGTATGTTTAGGATAGCATAATCATACAAAGTACATATACATTGAAACTAATATCATATATCACTAAGAAGACAAACAATATTTGATGAGGCTGAAGAAGGAGATCAAGTGTTGCAGATGCTGTTGAGAGGTTTAGAAGCTACATCTCTAAATCATTTTATTTTTGGTGCCAGCAGACAGGTATTATATGCTGATCCTTAAGAGTGTGTTTTCAGCAAACAAGCTAGTTTTCTAATTTTTTTCTTTTTCATGTTTTTCTTTTTTATAAGAATGAGTGTACAAGGACAAAGTACCTGTTTACTTGTGTTGGTTCATGTGATATGTGCACGAGAGAGGTATTTGCATAATTCCATTCAATCTAGTTATTGTGTGATTTGGTGTATGACTCTTTCAGAGTTAAGGTTCTTAGTTGGTGATAGATAAGTGGTGATTTTGACAGTTTTCATTTAAATCTTTTTGGAAATAGCAGGTATCCCACCCCTTTCCGGTTCCTCCGGGAGTCTCCTGCAAGTCTCCTGCGAGACCATTCCAATCTCCCACAAACCCCCTACCCATTACGCCCCCATTTTTGCAGCCATGCCCCCGGACCGCCCACGCCACGCCCCATACCACCCATAATCCTGCCTCCCCCACCCCCTCGCTCAAATGCTTCGCCCACTGCATGACGCCAGTGATGTCACGCAGCACCACACCCTCAGCATGCCTCCTCTTCCACCCTGCCCAGAAGCACAAATTGGCAGGGTGGGATATCTGAAATAGAGGCAGGGTTAATTCTAACTCTCAAGATCATTTCAGTACAAAAAAGAATGTGCGAAATCTGGGCTGAGCTGCCACTGACTCTGTGAAGAGCCCACTAACACAAACCATTTACATTTTGTTATAATAGAAGATTCTTGTTTGTAGGCACTATGATCAGACCAAATATTTTGGAAAGTAAAAGAAATCTTACTGATTTTTATTTTAATTTTTATGAGCTTGTACTGGGGTGTAGCTACCAGGGGTGCAGGGGATGCGACCGCACCAGGGCCCTTGGCCAAGAAGGGGGCCCTATTTTGTTCTAAGGTTCCAAACTACCAATCTGTGTGCCAACTGTTTTCCCAGTGGTCTGTGTACAAAGCATTTTTACCATTGTCTGTGTGCCAAGCATTTTACTAGCGTCAGTTGGTTAGTTATTTTAGAAGGTTTGAGGATCTAAGTTTAGAAAAACTGTCTGAATCTGATTGAATAGTTTTGCTAGGTGTATGTGTAAAGTATGTTTGTCTGTTTTAAAATGTGTCCCTTTTAAAAAAATGTAAATGATGAATTTGGATGTTTTTTTTAATAGAAATGATTATTTAGTTTGCGGTGCCGATTTGTGTTTGCGGCGGTGCTGGGGGCCCATGGCCAAATTCTGCATCAGGGCCCATGCGTCTGTAGCTACACCACTGAGCTTGCACATGTGCAGAAGAAGCGCAAATTTTTTTAACTTGCAGTATATTTTATATATCAATTTAATATGTTGCTATCTTGCACTTATTTGGGTTTGATCATGTCCTTCTAATTTTTTTTTTTTACCAGATACAGATACCAGATTTAAAGTGAATTCCAACTGATGAGACTCAAGTCATATTTTTCTTGCAGAGACAAATTGTATTTTAACCACATATGGATTTTAACCACATTTCTGAATATTTTAAAGGGTATCTATACTTTTACAATACAGCAAGATCCCACTGCTTCAATTTTTTTTTTCAGATTTTAAATCTGAGCAGTAGATCCTGAGAAATCATCATTTACAGCATTTACAGGGAAAGACCTGTCACTCCAGGAGAAATGGTAATATGTGACCCATTAATGGCCTCTTACTAGGATGTTTAGCTGCCTGACAGTACACTTTCTGCAACAATTAAGAGGATCAGCAGAGAAAAGAAGGCAGGGGGAGGGAGGGAGATGTGTAAGCAGAGCAGGGTCTATGGTGAGGCTGTGCAGAACTTTTAAGTGTCGCAGACACTACAAGAAGGCAGTGAGTAAGGGAGGGTGGGGGCAATTAGGAGCACTCACTAAATCATTTAATAACAAAGCGAGCACAGATAATATGGGAGTACTGCTATTTTACTTCTCTCAAATTGTAGATTCAGATATTGTAAAGTTGTTTGAATGAGTATAGTGACCCTTTAAAATAATATATATCAATCGATTTGTATGTTCTTTGGGCAGGGACCTTCCTCCAATGTGCCCATTGGATTTTTTGTCTAATTATAAAACATTCTTTCTTTATTATTAATTTTTTAATTACTAACAAATATGGGAGTTAGTTTTTTTGTGTACGTTTGTGTGGATACAGTGGATATATAAAAATTCTACACACCCTACAAAATGACAGGGTTTTGTTTAAAGGGGAACTGTGGTCTCCAAACAAGTTGATTTTATATGAAATGCCAAGTTTCTATATTTTAAATGAGCCATCAGCCACCTCTCTACATGCTGCACAGCCCAAGATATGAAGAAATCACTGATTAGAAAGTTAGGGGGTGGGAGGTTCTGAATCTGTGTCCTCCGGGCGCTAATATTCTATTTTAGAAATGGCGGTAAAAGCTCTTTAAGCACTGCTACTTATTGTACCAAAATAACTCACTACTATACTTTATTTACACTTGTGTATGCTCATATACATGCTAATGCTGACAAATGACAAACAAATATACACCTAATCTAAAACTAATCTCCTATAAATGTATAAATTATTTTATAAAATAGGAATAATTAATGTCATTATTTTTTACCTGTACAATTGTTTGCACGTATCCCCTTGTTTTTATATTTTGGGTTTGTATAATGTACAGTGCAACATACTTATAATTGTTGCCTTATAAATAAACATATACATAAAATAGGGTAGAATTATTCTTAAAAAAAAGCTATATTTCAGATCGCAAAGAAATCCAAAGATATATTCATCATTATTGTGGTACATATTCTATTTTAATTTTTCAGTTTGGTTATGCATTCTGTACATGACACAAACGAGTTTTATCTGGCTCATAAAATCAAAGAAGGAACAATGACACCAAATGTCAACTTGTACTAGCAAATCTACAGAATGTACAACAAAATGTTAGCTTTGAGAGTTCATTTAACAATGCTCTTTTTAGAAAATGTTGACATAACCATGCACAAAATCATTAAGAACTGACTCAACAGAGAATACATAATTGCCACAGATTCTTGTACAAGTCATTCTGAATTGAGAAAGCCAGTCGGATGACTAGCGAAACGTCTTCAAGAACTACATTTCAAGTCCAGTTGATCTAATTGAATACAACAGATATACCATGACCTGGATGAATGAGAACCTTCACAAGCATCTTTTTTTACTTATAAGGCTGGGATGTCCAGCTCCCAGCATTCCCTGGCTCTGTCCCCTCTGGAGAGCTGCAGGTTGAACATCATTGAACCAAAGGCGCAAAATGACTTTGCTGCAGCCTGTGCATAAAACAAACAGGGCAATGCACCGAGAGTTACAATGCTCGTGTGTGGGACTAGTGTCTCTATATACTAAGTTAAACCCATTAAATATTTAAAGTTCCGAAGGTTTCACAAAACTTGGAAAATGGCAGTTTTGAATGGGAGCTGGATTTGGAATGAACCTGAAACCGATCCCTAGTTATCCCTCTATTGATTTATTTGTTTAGAACAGTCACTAAACAGAATTCTTTTGGGGCTGAATGGGAATATCAGTCTTGTTGCCATTCTATAGAACAAATCTGTAAGCATAATAAGGCTTTAAGGGTATAAAACTATAGAGATATATCAGTGTTTTTCTTGTTACCATAAATGATGTGTATTGCCATATGTTTTCCATTTACACAAACAATTCAGTTAAATATCCTGAATGGTGGATGGAATTTACTGCCTGCTAAAAGCTTCATCCTTTTGATCCATGTTAATAGATGTAATTTGGTTGGGTGATTTTCTACTAAATTATGACTTTGTATTTATAACCTTGCAGTTATCTGAACAATTATCCCATTGTGCATCATATTCCCATTCATTTCAATAGGTCTGGCAACTGGCCAAAGGTGGTTCCACTGCAGAGGAGGATTGTGGTTTGGGTCAGCACATGGGTTTACTGGGGTCTATTACATTAGGTATCAGCTCAGTTAAAGCTATCTCATGATGTAGTAACTATTTCTCTATAGATTTAAAGGAATTCTATAGGTGCCTACATTCCCATATATCACTAGAAATAGCTATACAACCCTTTATCTGGGCTGTACAGATATTTCTAACAACAACATTAGATATATTATAGAAATGTGTTAATGAGTGTATCTAGTATAATCCACCTTCTCCTAGAAGTCTGCATAAACTGACTTATGTTCAGCTTTACCAGAACTTAATAATCAATGAAATTAACAGAAGACATTCATATTGGATAGTAAATGGATATTAGCGGTACATGGCAGATTCCATTAAAATCTCTCAGTAATATATGAAGATTATGTTATATACTCGCACAATTTGCCTCCCCATACTTGTATGGGACTCGGCCATCCATGTTTCCTATCATCTTTTGGATTTTAGGTCCTTTCTATGGGGTCTTTCTATCTTTATTATATGTATATTATACTCACCAATATCCATCACCCACACTATATGTTGACGTGTCCCTGGTTGCTTGGGAGCTTTTGACTTCCTATGTTGTCAAGTTATGGATTTCCTTTTTATATTTTATATAGACTTTACCATTGAGTAAACAATGATCCTCAAGCATTGCCCCAATACCAGCCATTTGGCAGAAATATAAAAAGCAACTACAAATTCCATTCATTCCATGCATCGTAATAATAATGGTATCCAGCATTACTACAGGCTGGATGTGAGTGATTTAGGTTTTTCTTCCTGCATTGCCTGGGAGTGGGGACCAATATTTGTGATGTTGGACTTGGATCCTGCATCAATAACATAACCATTAGTCTCTAGTGATATATAAATAAGCAGAGTGGCTTGTGGTTTGTTCTCTTTCTAATAACCAGACCTGGGATAAAAGGTAGCCATCTGGTTTGCTCTATTTCTGGTGTAGAAAATCAAAATGTGGACTGTGTCCAGAATAAATACAGATGTTGTGTTTTTTTTTCTTTATTGTATAACTGTGACACCCAGAGGTTATTCAGGCCGCCTGCTTGCATGAGAAGGCACATCCTGGACACCATATTTGACTCCTGTGAAGATCAGTCCCTGCCACTAGTCACACCATGTTTATAATGACCCTAGTAACACAATGGTTAAAACACCACTGGACATGCTATTGTTAGAACTTCACTTGCCACACCATGTTAAGAATTCCACAGGCCACACTATGTTTAGAATGACCCTAGTAGCATAATAGTTAGATCACCCACAGACATACTACTGTTAGGGTGTCATTGACCACACCATGGTTATAATGCCACTGGCCCCATTATGGTTATAATGCCACTGGCTAGTCCATGGTTAGAATGCCACTGGCCACATTATGGTTAGAATGCCACTGGCTAGTCCATGGTTAGAATGCCCCTGTCCACACTATGTTTATAATGACACTATAAGCACAATTGATAGAACACCCATGGAGATACTATTGTTCGAATGTCACTGGCCACACTGTGGTTCGAATGGCACTGGCAACACCATAGTTAGAATGTCACCGGTCACACCATGGTTAGATTGCCACTGGTCACACCATGGTTAGAATGGCACTGGTCACACCATGGTTAGAATGTCACTGGCCACACCATAGTTGGTTAGAATGTCACTGGTCACACCATGGTTAGAATGTCACTGGTCACACCATAGTTAGATTGAATTTGTCACTGGACACACCATGGTTAGAATGTCACTGGTCACACCATGGTTAGAATGTCACTGGTCACACCATAGTTAGATTGTCACTGGACACACCATGGTTAGAATGTCACTGGTCACACCATGGTTAGAATGTCACTGGCCACACCATGGTTAGAATGTCACTGGTCACACCATGGTTAGATTGTCACTGGTCACACCATGGTTCGAATGTCACTGGTCACTGGTAGAAGACCAAATACTAAAAAATACTCATGCAGTAACTAAATTTTTTCTTGATGGAGGGGGAGGAGCTTGACAACAGTCCGTTTCTGCTAGGAAGCAGTCAGTTATTATATACATTTAATTCTCATTTAAATGTTATTCCCATTACATGGTTAACGCTGACCCCATTTTTATTAACTTTTGAACTTCTTCACAATAGTATATAGATGCCGATATCTATAATGTCTTCTCTTAGTTGCAGTCATGTTAGGTATCATAGTATTGTGTGTAATCCAAGAATTACTGGCATTGCTTCCAATTGATGTTTATCAAAGGTTTACTTGTACTTTCCAGACCCTGGCAGTGAAATAGTGAGCAGACGCCAGACGCTCACTGTATGAGTTTGGCTTGTTTCCTGAGAATGGAAATCCCTCCCATGATTTTCAGGGGAGAGCCCGTTCCCCTCCTGTCAGTGGTGTCACTGTACTGGAATTCTATGATGTCATTGTATTACTTTACATTCTAATAATGCTGTTGTTTTTTATAGTTTACACACAAGGGATTCCATAACCCTTGTTGCAGATACATACTAAATATTTCGATTCTCTTTAAATGATATTTATAATAGTTGAGAATGTTCTTTTCTACAAATCTATACTTTAAGATTCTAGTTTACTTTTATTGTAAAGATGTATGTAATGATCTGACCTTTCAGCCTTTCATTCTGTACATTTCAGCCAAAGCTCACAGTGACCTCATTGTAAAACACTTCAACCAGGAAGCAGCAATGGACAATAATTTTGCAATCGATATTTGATCACAAAATATATTAGCCAGGGGGACATATTGGGAATAGCTGTAGGTATTACTGCTTGTAATAGATATTAGGCTGGGTACACACCATCAGATATTTTCGGCCGACAGACCGATTCACAGCACTTTCGGTCGGTTGCCCAAAAATATCTGCTGGTGTGGGGCGGCCGGCCATGACCGACCTCGATCGTCTGTTTGTCTGGATTGGACGAATGAATGATTGTACATGTCGGTAAATTCCGATTGATCATGTGGTTCCCTATGGGACCACACGATCGATGGTTCGATCGCATTTGATCGCTTGCTCGGGATAAATAGTCGCTCCGTGTGTACCCAGCCTTAGATGGAATTGATTATCGAGCTTCGAAATGATTGAATATCCTTTTTGTGTATGGACAGAATTAGTTAGACAGCTGGTTGTATGATGATTAACATAGAAAACCCCTTTGTCAATAGAATATTATTGAACTCTGTAAAGCAGTAACAGTCCATTTCCTACTCCTATAAGTACCTTTAGTTAATACCTAATGTTCTGTCCATGTATGTAAGTAAGTGCAAACCATTATACAGTATAAATTCAATTTACATAAATAAAGTTTAAAAGGTAAAAAAAAAAATGTACACACACACTGATGGGAAAAGGAAGTTGTATGCTCTAAAATGCAAACACATTACCCCTAACACCACACAGACACAGCTACACACACCTACTGATCCAACCCAACACCCAACCCACCAAGGGTGGTGAATCAGAATAAATTCTGAAACGTAAACATCCTCTTTCATTGCCATATAAAAATTATTATGTTTTAAAACCAGACACACAGACACACACATCCCCTTCCAAAATACAACACTTCAAGGCAAATTCAAAGATAATACTTAAACCTCCCCTCTAGTTATCAATAGCGATCCTTTATAAATACCACCCTTAAAGTATCTCCACCTCCAAAACGAACATTTGCTCACATCCCAGTCACCATGTTAGTTTGTTAAAAATCCCCCCAGACTTACCACTGTTCATTCCCTCTTTGCTTGCCGGAAGTAGCAGAGAGAGGGGCCAGACTGGCAGCCGCATTTGTGATTGGCTAAGAACCAAGGGAACGAACGGTGGTAAGTCTATTTCTAAACAATAAAATCGAATAGCAGGGAATAAAAACCAAATGCAAAATTTATTATAGTGATACAGGAATGTTCCTAATAAAAACAGCACAGGCAGATACCAACAGTCAACAAACACTATTCATAAAAGTACAAGAGATATAACGAATCTTCAGCAATAAATTGCTGAAGATCGTTATATCTCTTGTACTTTTATGAATAGTGTTTGTTGACTGTTTGTATCTGCGCTGTGCTGTTTTTATTAGGAACATTCCTGTATCACTATAATAAATTTTGCATTTGGTTTTTATTCCCTGCTATTCGATTTTATTGTTTATATTCATCGGTTGATTTTTATCTTCCATTGTTTGGACTGTGTTTGGGACCCACACAGTTTTTATAGCAGGTGTTCGCATTTTCCCCTTTCCTCTTTCTTGTTATTGTGTATGTAAGTCTATTTCTACACTACAGAAAGTAACAAAGGAGAGGGATCTGGAAGGATGGAGGGAGAGGGCTCCCCTGTGCATTCCAAACTCCTCCAGGAGGAGAAGGGTGAAGCAGGGACCGGATGACACACAGACAGCTCCTACTTTTCACTTTTTGGATTGCATAGGCACTGCAGGAGATCCATAAGGAGCTGAGGTGTAAGGTACAGATTTTTTTAAAACTACACAGTGGGGCACAGTGTAAATGGCTCTGGCACCTGGGAAATGGTTACCGAACTATACTTTCGAGGGTTACCGAAAATAGAACCATAGATTTGAGGGTTAACGAAACAGAACGATACTTTCGAGGGTTAGCGAAAATGAACAATACTTTCGGGGGTTAGCGAACAATACATTCAAGGGTAAATTTGATAATTCTCAAAACCGTGACGACAAACGGTCGATAATTATCAAAAGTCTGGAAAGTTCAAAAGTCCGAGAAATCCAGGTCCAGGATAGTTTGAGAAGTCTGAGTCTGTTCGGACTTGTTAAGTTCGACTCGAACTCGAGTTCGAGTTATAGTCCATCTCTAGTAAGTAATTGAAGTAAAAAAGGTTAGACGTTAGGACCTTCCAGACTGAGGTTACCTTGATGTGGTTGGAAGGCTTTTCATTCATGTGATCACAGTAATGTATACTAAAACCCCTTTGTTTATAAAGTATGCCAGTGTGCAGATAATATGATATTGTATGGGGCCTAGGAATGTGCATTGATTATCCTTTCTATGTTTGTATAAATGTTTGACCAGATCAGTAGCACTTCAGCTAAATGTAGTTG
The DNA here is from genome assembly GCA_019447015.1 of Hymenochirus boettgeri. Lineage (NCBI taxonomy): Eukaryota > Metazoa > Chordata > Amphibia > Anura > Pipidae > Hymenochirus > Hymenochirus boettgeri. The sequence goes on from CM033470.1 coordinate 280,861,836, forward strand.
TAAATTAGCCTAATTGGAGTGCTTCCACAATCCTTGTATTGTATGTATCTCTAGTAAGGGGTAAATTTTAGTTTTGGAGTTGGACATGCCCTTTAAAGTCTCTATGCAGACAGAGACAGCCAAACATAAGTCACATGTACTGATTGTTAATTAAGTAATTATGTTCTATTTTAGGACAAGTTGTGATTTGTAGAATCCTGTGTGGTCTGGTACAGTATTAAGGCTGCAAAATCCAGAAGGGGATGGCGAGCTTATAACAATCTGCCCAGACACATGTGGAAACAGGCTGTCTGCAATGACTTACTTTAGGAAGTATATGACACAGTCAGAAAGTATTTTTAGGTCAATACTCAGTTTCCAGCTATTCAATAGAGACCCACCAAGCTGGAAAAAATGTTTCAACATTATGGGAACAAGGGCTGAGAATGTTGATCTGCCCCAGTGTAGCCCATGGAAGCACTTGATAAAGGTTCCTAAGCCAAAAAGTTGTGTGCTGTATTGCTCTGCACAATTAATATGGGATCATCCTAGGCAGCATACTTGGTCCTCCATGTATTTGTTTTAGGCTGAATACACACCAGAAGATAACTACTGACCAGTAGTGGTGTGTATCGGTCAGTCAGTTGGAGGGATATTTCTTATGGTGTGGGGCGGCCGGCTGCGACTGAACTCAGTCGGGACTGTCGGTAAATCGTGACTGCCGGTCGTGAATTATGTGATTCCCTAAGGGACCACATAATTGGTCACGCACACTGTCGGCCGCGGCCACTACTGCTGCATGCAGCGAGCACTCGGTCGGAACAAAAACTCGTCTGGTGTGTACCCAGCCTTACATGTTGATACATAGCCCACCTGGAGGGGGCCGGAGCATGGATTGTTCTCGCACACTACTTTTTGTATTGCCCATGGAACTTGGACAGGCTGTATACTTTAATATAAACACATGCTCTGGCCTGTATTTCATGCATTATATTCCTCTTTTTCTCTTTCTTTTTTTCCCCTTTCTTTCTCTTATTCCTTTCTTTCTTTCCTTCTATAAAGATTAAAGGGGAACTGTGGTCCAAAAATGACTTTAGGTAAATTGAGGTAAATTGATAGGAATAGCTCTCCTGAGAATTTTTGCAATTTATTTCCATTGTTTATTTTGCATAGTTTTGAAGATATTTACATTTTTGTGTGTGATATGGCAGCAGCATCACCAGGTCCCCTGCACTTCCTGCTTCCTGCTCTGAAACTGTCAGTCAATCTGTCCTGTGTCTCCTCCTCCCCTTTGCAGCCCCCCAGGTCCCTCCAGTTGCAGGCCCCCCATGGCCCATTATCTTACAGCCCCATGTGTCCCCACCCACTCCCAGGTGCAGTGGCCCCACCCACTCACAGATGCAGTGTCCCCGCCCACTCGCAGGTGCAGTGTCCCCGCCCACTCGCGGGTGCCTAAGCCCCGCCCACTCGCGGGTGCCTAAGCCCCGCCCACTCGCGGGTGCCTAAGCCCTGTCCACTCGTGGGTGTCTAAGCCCCGTCCACTCGCAAGTGCCGTGGGTTACTCCACCTCACCCACCCACCCACAGAAAAATCTGTGGAATCGGCCTTTTCAGGCAGAGTTAGAATACCCTTACCTTCTCTGTCAGGACTTCACACAGCATAGAGGAGGAGGGACTCACACACTGAGGGATTCTGAAGCTGTGCTCGCCGATGGCACTGTGCAGGAGAAGCCTCAGGAATGTCACAAATCAGCCTCCCACCCATTAACTTTCTGGCCAGTCATTTCTGTATATCTTGGCCTGTGGAGCACGTAGAGAGGTGGTTGATGGCTTGTTTTAAAGGTAGGAAACTGGTCTTTCATTTTCATAAACTTTCATAAACTTAACTTGTTTGGAGACCACAGTTCCCCTTTAATAATAACTTTCACCTCAGTTATATCTGATTTTTTGAATGATAGGTAAATCCAGACAATAAGACTTGTTAGTAAATGATAGTTATATCATTTTTGTGTTTGCTGCCTCTAAAGACATTTACAATGTTATGCTCTATGACATAAAGAGCAAGAGTTTTCTCCAATCAGAATCTTCCTGCATAACTACCTAACCACGAGCGTGATTTGCCAGGCTATGCAAAGATCTTGAAGCATTCAGAATATACTTATAATTTCTAGTCTGGCAGTATGTGAGGAAAATGTTGAAAGAATCTGCTAGTCATATATGATCTTTATTGCTTGAGTGATCCTCAAACACGATCAGCCATATTTCATCCACGTACACATTTCAATTTGCTTTATACAATATTGCCATATGAAACTACTAATTTTTTACGCCAAACTACTGAAATTTCAGCTTAGTAGTTTTGATGTGAAACTTATGTTTCGATGGGTGTTCCGTGACAATAGCTTCCAATCCAGACACCACAGCACATGCATTCCTCCCTTTTCCCAATGCCAATAATAAATGTACCATCTGAAAAGTCTGAACGTGTGCAGAAATCATTACAGACAGGGCAGCACAAAAGGTTAAAAAGACCAAGTTCAAACATAGCTGGTCTCAATGTTTACCCAGAGCAGTTGATCAGTTGATTGCGGTGCCAATGGTGTGTATCAGGGACCCGGCCACCAAACTTGCAGGGGGCCCAGGCCTCTGCAGTTTCTCCACTGAACCTGAGAAGGGCAAACCAGCATTCTAATGACTCATACAGACGTGCAATTTCACGCCGGGTGACCAAGTGGCCAGTAAACAGGCATTTTAGTCGATAATTGCATGTTTGTGGCTACTTGGTCGGGTGTCTTTGCTGAGCAGCCACACGTGAGGTTATTGGGTAAAATGGATGTTCATTGGCTGTCCATTTGCTGCTAAAATAAGCTTAGTAGAGACAGTTCTGCCCCGCACCCTCCACAACATAAAACTACATGAATGGGAATGCACGCTCTGCAGGGAATCTCTCCATGCAAGTACCCTTTCCATACTGGATGCATTCAGAACCTTTGTCATGCTAGACCCACTCAGAACCCTTTCCATGCAAGACCCACTAAGTTCCCTTTTCATGCAAGAATTACTCAGTATCTTTTCCATACTCAGTACCCTTCCCATGAATGACACACTCAGAACTCTTTCCATGCAAAACCCACTTAGTACCCTGTCCATGCAAGACCCATTCAGTATCTTTTAAATGTTAGACCCATTCAGCACCCTTTTCATGCTAGAATCACTCAGTACCCTTTCCATGCAAGACCCAGTACTGTTAAAAAAAAAAAAACCTCAGTATTTTATAAACGTATAAATTAGGAAAATTTATTTTGGTCACAAACTTTTTTTAATCTATTTTTTTACACACAGGTTTATAAATATGTCACTGTATGTCAATTGTCCAGCATCACCCTTCATCCTTCCCTTGATTACCTCAATGACACTTGTTTTTATTTCTGTCTATAATCCCTCTATTGGTAAGACAATTCCCCCCTCTAGCCTCAATATGACTAATGTGCTGATGATAACCAGATATATATCTCCTCCGCCCAGCTCACATCCTCTGTGCTATCTGGAAGCAGAGATCGAAAGTGTTTGTGAATATGCTAAAAAAAATAACTACATTAAATATAAGTTACATGTAAAATGCTGTTAAAAGTAAATGACATTGGTGTCCTGCCCACCCCAACCCTGGACACCTCAAACCTACCAGGACATGCCTATTCTGTCCTGCCCAGATTAGGATGGTTGGGGCCTTCAGACAAAATGTAAATCTATTTATATAGATACCAAAAAATAAATGTTAAGGTTTCTTTAATAAATTATTTTGATTTAATAAACAAAAAGAAAGTTCAAGTGTATGTAAAATACTATGTAAATAATCTTTAATGAGAGCATGCAATCTTAGTGTAGAATTAATGTCAAACAGCCAAATAAAACATATATATATTATATAAACATAATAAAATCAAACCCACACAAAGGTATGTTCTCCCTTTAACTACAGTATGTAAAGCTGCCGATTCTATACCCAGTTACTGTACACTGTCCTTGTGTGACTGGCTGCTAAACACAGAGAGATGTTACAGCTGCCAGAATGTTCAAAGAAATCCTACATATATTGTAATAACTCTAGTTCCTTATTTGTGGCCAGCTAGTAAATTCCACATCCATATCTTATGATTTATAAATCTGGATTTTTTATTATATTATTATTGTTAATTTGGAAATATCTGTGTAATAGGTCCAGTACCATTTAAAGGTATTTTCTTTAACATGTTGGGTTGGCCTGAACATCCCTTGGCCTTATAACTCCTAGTCTGCATTGTGCAATTCACCCCCAAGTTGTCTTACAAATAAAATCCCCAACATGCCCTGAAACCCATGTTTCATATGTTTTTCTGAAACTGTTGGTATTTGTAGTTCTGTAACAAAAACATTAGATGTTAGACATCCCAGCTATAAGCCATCCAATATATTGACAGATGCACCTCTGGGATCAACTGATTTTGTCTAGTAATCTTGGGTGCAATCAGTCAGGTTGACCAAAATATTGGTTCTGGTGTCCAATCAGGGTGAAATTTTGGTTGGTGAGTACCAGTCCAAATAATATTATCTATGATGCAGACTTTGATATATATAAATATATATGTATATATATGTGTGTGTGTGTGTGTGTGTATATATAGGTAACAATGGACGACCAGGGTGATTTGGGTGTTAACACACAGTTACAATGTAAATGTATAAAAGTCAGTGTTCGTTAAAGTGCAATAAATAGAGAACACATGTGAACACAGATTGCATACATTTGCATACCATTTAAATGAAAAACATATCTTGATTCTAGAAAGAATATTTTAGAGTAAACTGGTATATTGTGTTTCTATGGGTGGATCAGCCATGAAAGGAATGTCTGGCTCAAAAATGTTTAGAATTTAGGGATTTATTTATAAAAGTATTGGTAAAAGTAATGGAATACTTTGCTGTTAGAAATAACTATTTTCTTTATTGGAAAAAACATTTGAAATTTCACTTTCCCATTTTCCAAGCTATGCTCAATTTATGGACATTTAGCAGCAATAACATGAAATTAAAAGTATCAAAGAGTATCAAACAGAACAAAGAAGGAAGGAGAGGCACAGATTACAAGTTTGATTAGAGTATGACCAGGGTCAATCAAGAAAGCTCAACGCACTCCAGCTTTAAGGTGGCCATGCATATAGCCGATATTATGTAAACCTGTCTTGGACAGTCAGGATTTACCTAATATAGGCAGTGTGTAGGGGCTGAAACCGCCTGCCCGTAATGACTGTAGTCTTCATTACGGTCACTCGGAAAAGACAGAAAATCCACATCGGCAGTTATTGGTTCCCTTTAGAGAGCCAGTATTATTGGCCTGTGTATGGTCACAGGGCTGACTTATCCCCATATTGCATTCGGTTGGGTCCATTTGTGCAGTTCCAATGTGATCCAATGTGATCTGTTGGCACAATGCAATGAAAATAGCATGTGTATGGCCACCTTTACAGACTAATACTATAAAATGCATCAAGTGTAATATGTTAAGCTTTGTACACACATGCGATCACAAGGCCTGACCCACAGCACGCGATGGTCAACAAACGGCCATTTCAGCTGACTATTGGTAAGTGTATGGGCGCTCGGTTAGGTATCATTGATGATCCAAGCTGGCAGATCATCAATGATGACAGACCGAACAACCATTTCAGCCTATTGAATGCCCATACACTTACTTATAGTTGCCCGAAACTGCTCTTAACTTTTTGTTGTCTGATGAAGGTGTTTCGGTAATACCGAAACATTACATGTAGTTATTTGATGTTATTAAAGTATTAAGCAATAGGACTGGAGTACCCAGCATGAACTTTTATTAAAATACTGAGAAGTGTATACTAGTGTATGGCCAGCTCAATAGTAGTAAATATTAAAACATAGCTTTTGCTAAAATGCATTTAAAAAAAAACTTTAAACAAATAACTAAAAAATCGCAAAGCAACAGGGGCAAGAAAGTTGAGAGGAGAGATAACGACCTACTACAATCCCTCTCATAAATTGACTCAGTCCCCAAAAATGAACTGCACCTATAATGCTATAGAGAATCCTGATAGCACTTGTTACAAAAGAAAAAGGATTTAAATGTTAGGGAAAGGATTTTGTATGCAATGCGCTGTTTAACAGGGAGCCAGGTTGTTGTCCGGTACAGAGGAGATCCTGTTTATTAGAGAGCGAAACAATATGTGTGGCAGAATTACAGTAAGTATAGACTGAAGGGGAGAGAGGTGTGAAACAGAAAGATGAGTAAGTGGTAGGTTGCAATAGTCAAGGAGTGATAGGATGCGAGCATGCATAAGCATAGCGGTTGTCAGGAGAGATTTTGGCTATCTTGCGAAGGAAAAAGCGTCAGGTTTTCATAACATAGTTAATGTGGTTAGAAAAGAGAGGAGTCAATAATTACCAGCATGCCGATTGGATAGGGAAAATGGGGGTATTATCAACAGAGATAGAGAAAAATGGGACAGGACCAGGTTTAGGTGGAAAAATTATTAGTTAAGATTTAGAGAGATTTAATTTGAGGTAGCATTGAGACATAAAGGAGGAGATAGCAAGGAGGCAGTCGGAGACATGTGATTGGATGTCCGGAGTCAGCGTAGGTGTGTACAAGTAGATTTGTGTATTGTCTGCATATAAATGATACTTGAATCCAAAAGAGCTAATAACATCTCCCAACGAAATAGTGTAGAGGTAGAACAATAAGGGTCCAAGAACAGACCCCTGCGGTACCCCCACACCAAGAGGAACCGGAGAAGATGTATTGCTAGCATAAGTTACAGAGTAATTTTGGTCAGAGTGATACCCAAAGTGAAGTATCTGCATAGGAGGGAATGATCGACTGTATATATATAATATATCTATATAATATATATACATATAATATAATATACACTCTCACTGAGGGGCCGTCCTGGAAGCTCCCATAAAGAGATTTTGCAGGTAGTAGAGCACTCTTCATACTTTATTGAGAAAATATGGTAGGTCTGCTGAACCTATGCGTTTCAGTCCATTAGCATCAGGCCGTCCTCAGGGTTACAGACCAATACAGTAACTGCAATAAAAAGGGAAAACCCTCCAACCTCCCTGAAGACAGCCCTGAGGATGGTTTCCCTTTTTATTGCACTTACAATATTGGTCTGTAACCCTGAGGACAGCCCGACGCTAATGGGCTGAAACGCATAGGTTCAGCAAAACCTACATCTCGTTTTCAATAAAGGTTTCTCTAAAGTTCGAAGAGTGTCGTTACCCTTTACAACCAACTAAACAAATATATAAAACCTAATATTATATTATATATATAGAGAGAGAGAGGAGAGAGAGCAGAGAAGAGAGAGAGAGAGAGAGAGGGAGAGCGGAGAGAGAGAGAGAGAGAGAGAGAGAGAGAGGGGAGAGAGAGAGAGAGAGAGAGAGATTGAGAGAGTGAGTGAGTTCAATGTAGGCACTCACACTTGTTAGTATACTTGCCCAGGCCCAGGTGCAATCCAATTCCAAAGTATCTAGGATACGAGACGAAACATTGTAAAATTGTAAGCTGGTGATTTAAACATTAAAAAAACACTCCCTTTTAAAGGGATAACCCCTCTCATAGGGGAAGTGACATCACAAATATACTACCCATATAATTGCAATTGATGTATATTCTACGTTATAATTCATACATATTTTTACTTTTAATTTTTGTTTTTAATTGAATTATAGAATTACTTACTTAAGAATTAAGTAAGTTAAGATAAAGATTATAGTCCCTGTTCATCCCATTTGGTGCCAGGGACCCTAGTATTCTAATCCACCAAGTCCCCCTTTGTTTTAATCGTAACAGTCTGTCCCCCTGATATTCATTAGGAATATTCTCTATCACTATATATCTCAGTTCATAGTCATTAGGAATATTCTCTAACACTATATATCTCAGTTCATCTGCACTATGATTATTTTCCTGGCAATGCTTTGGTACTGGCAAATCTAGGTGTTTTACTGACGACATATGTTGGCCAAACCTTGACTTAACCTTTTGGGTAGTCTCCCCTATGTAAATCTTGCATATATTACATATATATTAAATCTATAGCATATATTACAAATTTAGTGTCACAAGTTAACGTTCCTGCCAATTTTATTTCCTCAGAGAATGTGGGACCATTAAATAATGGGGCTGAGGTGGTTGTAGAGGATGCCGAAAAGGCTAATCTGCTAAACCGTTTTTTTACATCGGTTTTTACTGTTGAGAATCCTTGTCCTTACAGTAGGGATTGTAATAATATGCAGGGGAGAAATTAAGAGTATTCACATTGGCTAACAGAGGATATGGTACGGAAACAATTAGACAAAGTTAATATCAATAAAGCGCCAGGACCAGATGGATTGCATCCTCGGATTTTAAAAGAGCTTAGTTCAGTTCTATCTAGACCACTGTTTCTCATCTTTTCAGATTCACTTTTGTCTGGGGATGTGCCGCTGGATTGGAAAAAAGCCAATGTAATACCAATATTCAAAAAAGGTAGTCGTTCACAGCCTGGAAACTATAGACCTGTAAGCCTAACATCAGTGGTAGGGAAGGTGATGGAAACTTTGTTAAGGGATCATATCCTAGACTTTGTCTCCAGAGATCATCTTATTAGTAGTAGTCAGCATGGATTTATGAGAAATAGATCATGCCAGACAAATTTAATTGGTTTTTATGAAGAAGTGAGTAAGAAGTTAGATTCAGGCACAGCAGTGGATGTGGTATATTTGGATTTTGCAAAAGCTTTTGATACTGTGCCACATAGGCGACTAATGTTTAAACTGAGGACTGTTGGCCTTGAAGAACATTTGTTCATGGATAGAGAACTGGTTATTGGATCGCAAACAGAGAGTGGTGGTCAATGGAGCTACATCTATGTGGGCTAAAGTTCTAAGCGGATTGCCTCAGGGTTCTGTACTGGGGCCGCTTCTGTTTAATCTGTTTATAAATGACTTAGAAGGGGGCATTGAGAGCAAGGTCTCAGTGTTTGCTGATGACAATAAACTATGCAGAGCTTTGGAAACTTCCAATGATGTGCAAGTGCTGCAAGCAGACCTAGATAGATTATCAAAATGGGCAGTAGAATGGCAGATGAGATTCAATGTTGATAAATGTAAGGTGATGCATTTGGGATTTAATAATCCCTGTGCCACCTACCACCATAAATAACTGTGTTAAGTGCATCTGTAATGGAAAAAGATTTGGGGGTTCTGGTAGATAACAGACTTAGCTATAGCAAACAATGCCAGGTAGCAACGCTAGAGCTAGCAAGATATTGTCTTGTATAAAAAGGGGAATAGATCAAGAGAGAAAAATATTATTCTCCCTCTTTACAGGCACTGGTAAGCCTCATTTGGAATTGCGTGCAGTTTTGGAATCCCATATACAAAGGGACATCTTGAAATTGAGGCAGTTCAGAGAAGGGCAACTAAATTATAGGGGAATGGAGGGGCTTGAATATGCAGGCAGATTAGACAAGTTAGGGCTGTTTACATTGGAGAAGCGACGTTTGCATGGGGGATGATAACCTTATACAAATATTATGGCCCATACAATGAACTCCTGTTCATTGTTTACTAACAGGTCATATCAGAGGACACGTGGACATCCTTTAAGGTTGGAAGAAAAGAAGTTTCATCTTCAGGTTAGGAGGGGTTTCTTAACAGTGAGAACGGTGAAAACTGTGGGAACTGTCTTCCAGCAGAGGTGTGTAATGGCAAGTTCATTGAATAGCTTTAAAAAAGCCTGATAAGTTTCTAAAACTAAAAAATATTGGGAATTTCTGTATTAATGCATATAGATCTGGTTGATCCAGGGATACTTTCCGATTGCCGTTTGAGTCAGGAAGGAATTTTTTCCCCCTTTTTAGCTATTTTTTTTTTTGCCTTCCTCTGGATCAACTGTTAGGTAGGGTTAAAAAAAAAAAAAGGGGGTGAATAGGTTGGACATGATGGACATATGTCTTTATTCAACCTTAATTACTATGTTACTATGTTATACCCGTACTAGGATGAATAAAATGATCCTTTAATAACTCATTTACAGTGAATAAAGTTATGGCAATGGAACATCCCTTGGCATCTATTCCTCAACCACGAGCTGTCCCTCCTTTTCTCCCCCAATTTTAACTCAGATGTAGTTAATATAGACCCCAATGTCTTACCTTTTCTGTGGGCCAACATTGGTGGATTTCTGAATTCCTCAACCTCTGGATACACCTGTTCCAATATATGCCAGTGATTTCTAAGTATGCTAGATATCTACTACTTTGTTCGCTAAATTGAGTGACACACGTAAGACGCAGGATATATTTGCCCTTTCTCATCCCTGAGTTATTATTTTTAGACTTGAGCTTTTCTTTGACTTCATGTATAATTTTTTATAAAGAGGATGAGATTGACTTTTTTCTTAAATCATTAGAAATGATTCTAACTAAGAATTATTTCTATTTTGATCACAAATTTTACTTGCAACTTTGTGGAACCACAATGGGGACGAATGTCTTATGCCAATGCCTATATGGCGGCATTTGAGGAGAAGCACGTCTTCATAATGATCTCTTCCAGGAACATTGTTTAGCCTGGTGGAGATTCATTGATGACGTGTACCTCCTATGGATGGGTGACTTATCCAACCTATCGCAGTTCAACAAATGCAATAATGGTTCTTGTGCCTCAAAATAATTTACTATGGAGAGTGATGAACACTCTGTCCAATATTTGGACGTTAAAATAGTCAAACATGGATTGGAAGGGCTTCAGACAGAACTATATACTAAACCCACTGATAAAAAACAATTGTTACTTTTTCATAGTCATCATCCATCTCATCTAAAAAAAATCCATCCTTTACAGTCAATTTTGCCGAGTCGACAAACTGGTCAGTGATGCGCTAAAGAGGGAGGAACAAATGGATCAAATGGGTGAGAAATTTAAGGAAAGGGGATATCCTGAGAAAATTATACATGAAGCCAAAGAAAAGCTCAAGTCTAAAAATAATAATCCAGGGATGAGAAAGGGCAAATATACCCCACGTCTTAAGTGTGTACTTTGTTCACAATTAGTGAACAAAGTAGTAGGATATCTAGCATACTTAGAAAGCACTATCACATATTGGAACAGGCGTATCCAGAGGTTGAGGAATTCAGAAATCCACCTCATCTGTTGGCCCACAGAAAGGTAAGACATTGGGGTCTATATTTAACTACATCTGAGTTTAAATCGGGGGAGAACAGGAGGGACAGCTCCTGACGCCAAGACGCCAAGAGATGTTCCCTGGCCATAACTGTATTCACTGTAAATCAGTTATTAAAGGATCTTGTTTTATTCATCCTAGTAAGGGTGAGGAAATAAAGTTGGCACTTCTTCACTTGTTCGTTCCGTTCACTTGTGACACTAAATTTGTAATATATGTTATATTATGCCCTTGCAACAAGATTTACCTAGGGGAGACTACCCAAAAGGTCAAGTCAAGGTTTGGCCATCATAAGTCATTAGTTAATCTTAAACAACTACATTTGCCAGTACCAAAGCATTGCCAGGAAAATACTCATACTGCAGATAAACTGAGATATATAGTGTTGGAGAGTATTCCTAATGACTATCAGGGGGACAGACAGTTATGATTAAAACAAAGGGAGACTTGGTGGATTAGAATACTAGGGTCTCTGGCACCAAATGGGATGAACAGGGACTATAATCTTTATCTTTACTTACTTAATACTTAGACAGTATCCTTAGAACACATGTAGGTATAATTTGCACAGATAGCAACTCTATAGAGGTCTAATTAAAAATTAAAAACAAAAATGAAAAGTAATAATATGTATGAATTATAACGTATAATTAAGGGATATATGGGAGGGGTTATCCCTTTTAAAAGGGAGTGTTTTTTAAAGTTTAAATCACCTGCTTACAATTTTTGTTATTGTTAGCAATAAACAAATTATTCATCCTTAAAAAATATATTATAGTGCGGCTTATTTGTTACCTCTGTGTTATAGAGGGATTTCGGAGTCCTTTGGCGATACACACCAATTATAACTTTTGCTAGTTGTGCTGCTGCAATCCTTGGAAAATATATAAATATAATATATGTATTTATATAAATATAAATACAAATACTAAATACATACGGTATATCAGTTAGCTAAGTAAAGATAAATAAGATATGTATTTTATAGCATGGAGATGGATTATTAATAAGCAAATGCACTTTGATTAACAGATGACAATATATTTATATCTTGGACCAGATGGAATACAGAGGGTTCTTTGGAATGTGATGAAAGTTGCTGTAATTCAAATATTCAAAAAAAAGAATACAAAATAGGTAAATAGTATAAACACACTATAATAGGTAAATAGTATATACACACTATAATAGGTAAATAGTATAAACACACTATAATAGGTAAATAGTATATACACACTATAATAGGTAAATAGTATATACACACTATAATAGGTAAATAGTATATACACACTATAATAGGTAAATAGTATATACACACCATAATAGGTAAATAGTATACACACTATAATAGGTAAATAGTATATACACACTATAATAGGTAAATAGTATATACACACTATAATAGGTAAATAGTATACACACACTATAATAGGTAAATAGTATACCCACTATAATAGGTAAATAGTATATACACAGTATAATAGGTAAATAGTATATACACACTATAATAGGTAAATAGTATACACACTATAATAGGTAAATAGTATATACACACTATAATAGGTAAATAGTATATACACACTATAATAGGTAAATAGTATATACACACTATAATAGGTAAATAGTATATACACTATAATAGGTAAATAGTATATACACACTATAATAGGTAAATAGTATATACACACTAAACCTAGTAAATACAGACCTATTCATAATATAATATAATTTTCAAAATTTTGCAGATTGGAGAGCATTATTGGCTTTATAAGTAACATTGTCAATGATGACTTGTTACACAGTTTAGTTCTTTTGGTGATATGTTGAATTTCTACTCAAACAATACAGATATGTCGTACATTACAGTGCTAATCCCATGACATCTGACTGCTGGGTGTGCATCCCTAAAATCTGCTCAGTCTGGGCATCCATTCAATACGGTTTTGTGTAACTGCTTATTCAGACACCGCATGACTTACCAGTATCAGTGCCATTGATTTTAAAGACGGCAGAGACTTTATTTCCTTCCAACATTTGTTTTAAACTGAGCATTAGAAAAGTTGTTTAATGGCCGTACACAGCAATTGATCCTGAATAATTGTGCCTGGGTGAGAGCAAATCTTCCCGAAATCTGTGTATGTATAGCAGTAAGTCCCTGATAAAGTGAGTGGGAAAAAAATCATCACAGAGCACATATTTTATACAGGAGAACCCATAACCCCAATCCTTTGTAGAACAATGGGGAGATGTAGCTGAATGTGTATTCCCAGATTGTTACGCAGTCAGGCAGCACTGTACCACCTCTGTGAAATATGGCCAATTCCAATGGACTAAATGAGTTTCACATTCACAAAATGCATCTTACTGTGTGTTATTTGTTGGTAAGAAACATGTCTCCAGGGTAAAGAGGCAATGGCTTGTTAAAGGATTACAAACAAACAGCTTACATATTTTAATGACGTAGTGAGCGGTAATTGGTTATGATCTCTGGTATGTATCCAATGTGACACTTTGGACTGGATCTCTGTAAGATAAAAAGTACTGTGAGTTGCACTGGTCTATAAGGCTGGGTACTCACAATCAGATTTTTCGGACCAACCAACCAGTATTTCCATAAGTATCCCACACTATCAGGCGAGAGGGGGTTGGGGGTGTACGTAGAGTATATATATACTTGTTTCCAAATGTAAGTAATAAAGTTTTCCCAAACACAGGGCTCTCTAACCTTTGGACCTCCAAACTACACCTCTCAGCACTCCAAATTCTTTTTTCCCTCTGCCCTATTGCTGGTATGTGGCACATGGAAACACTACTAAATTTTCCATTGGGCCCTGCATTAGGCTACATTCACACTAGGGTGTGCGATAACGCAGGTAAACATTGTACTTGTGATTTAGTGCGATGTTCCCTGAGTTATCACATAGTCCATTGCTTTAAATGGCACTGCTATGCATTAACGCACATAACTGCTGCATGCAGTGTGTTTTTTACAATGCGGCCATGTGTGAACGACATCATTCACTTCTATTGGCTCTGCCTTTCGCACAATTTCACTGCATTAAATCGCACCGTAACGCACCCTGCCCGTTTATAAAATAATCAAAATTTCCTATTGAGAAATTCTAAATTCCTATTGAAAATTTAGATTCATTTGGGTTTGAATCTGATTTTCTAATTTTTGGAACTTTGATAGTTTCCTGTGGAACGGCTGTCGGAATGACAGTTTTGTTCATCTCTATTGATTAGACAGTTAAACTAATGTTTTCCTACCAGTAGCACATAGTATTTCACACAGCATCTAGCACTGCATGAATGATATAGATGAACCTTTAAGCCAGAGGCTCATACACATCATGTGCAAATCGTGGGGGCCGACCCACAACATACAATGCATATGCAAAAATGTTTTGACTGAATCGACCGTTCGCTCGGGGCTTGTTGATGATCCACTCGACTGAACGCCTGACAATAATAGGATTCAAAATGTCTCTACAAGTATTACACCTACAATAACACCAGGACCCACTTATGATAATGTACAGTATGTGATCATCTATATAACCTAAACAACAATGTCCAATAAGGGGAGTTAGACTCCAGGGTTCATCATTGTGCATCCGTGTGTCACATTTTCAATAGAAATTTGAATTCAGTCAATACAAAGTTCGAATAGAGATGATGGAGTTGAACTTCCGTACAACAAGAGACTTATTGTCTGCAAACTGTAAACCCTTTTGTTGCAGGAAGGGACTTCCACCCGCAATGGGAGGAGTAAAAGTACGAAATAATTTCTCCAGACATGTGAAGGAACGCACAATGAACGTATACAGTGTTCGCTATCCCATAATACAGCATTCCGCATGCAAGGAACATTTCACATCTTACAGTCTCTGGGGTCTGTTGCATTGAACTATAAAATGCCTTTATGTTATCAAGAAACCACATAACAATTACATTATACCCTATTACCTCAAAAAGATGCATTTTTGTAAAGCAGCCAAGTTATAAATCCTCATACCTACACCACTCACATGTTCAATGAATATAGATCTGTCACTACTAGTCCAGGGTGACTTCTTTGTAATCAAGCATAAGCAGTCAGAAAACCAATTGTTGTTTATTAGGATGGTGGGCTGTACATATCAAGAAATGACATAAACCTACTGGTTAAAGGGTAACTACATTGGGAAATGGACTTTAAAACTCAATTCAGATTTTAAAGGCCTATTCCTATGTCTGTTAGTGGCAATTAAGGCGAGTGGTAAGCTTACAAAGTCCCACTTGTGCAGCGACTGAATAATGATCACTTGCTCTACGGACTACAATGTTTCTCCCTCCCCTATCGCTATAACAATAGTGCACACCTGTGCACTGCATTGAGTAACCACTGCATTTGTGGAACTTACCACTCGTATATGCCCATCCAGGGAGGTAGAAATAGAATTTTCCTACCCTACTGGTAAATGGACTTTCCCACTGTATTTGCCCTTTAATTAATGTCAGAATCCATTCAGCTCATTTACATTTTAGATTAAGGCTGGGTACACGACATCCAATATTTTGGACCAACAGACTGACATTTCAGTGTATCGATCGCGCAGCTTCAACCGATATCCGACCGTTCGTTTGTCCGCATCGGACGAATGGCCGCTTGAATTCATTGGAAAACCACGGGGCGATTTTGCGTGCCAATATGGACAGCACGCTTGTTCATGGGAACTGTCAACTGTGGCTACAGTCGGTCACAACAAACAAATCCCATGGTTTATACCCGGCCTTTGATATGGGCGACCTGTGTGACCACGCAGGTTGCATTACCAGGGGGGCGCCAGCTGGGAATCTTAGTTCATGGACCTGTAGGTAAAAGTTGTGCATCAGTGCCACAGCCCCCCCAGTTACGGTTCTGCAGATCAAATATATGTATCAACACCACCCCACAGACAAAGCCCCAACACATATAAGCTTTACTTAAGATGTCTGTATGCTGTGCTGTTCTGTCTGGGCATTTAGTGCCTTACATGTTACATAATGATGTACTCATGATATATACAAGCACGCATTGCAGATACTGAAAGACGGTAAGCGCATGTGGCGGACTTGATTTAAAGCAGGCCAAGGCAAGCAGCATTCAGCAGTGTATTGTGTGTGCCATGGGGGTCATTTTGGAGGGGTGCTAGGCACCAGTAACAAATCTTGCACAGGGTGCTATTTATCCTAAGGCTGACCCTCATACCCAGCTTAAGTTGTGCTTTAAACTGCAAGTTTCCAGATGCTGGTAGGTATTTGGTAGGTGTAAGGGTTCTGAATTCAGCTTGAAAGACAAAGATTAAATATACTTTGCAGATTCTTGTAGCTGTCAGTAGAACACATTGGATCTTGTGGAGAAGAGTCTAAAAATGACTTGCAGCCATGTCAATTTCCCTGCATTTGGCACACAGACAAAAAAACAATCAGACCGATACCTTTCATTATATATTTAAACATATGGACTTTCTCACTCCGTCCTGTAGTTTTTATGGAATGTTTCCATGAGGTTTGTAGTCTGTGGTGATGAATATAACTGGGTCTGCAGGAGTTAATTCCAACCCCTGCTGTGCTCCTTAACATTAACTTTGGAATGGGCCCTGGGGAGCAGTGTTATTTGGATAAACACAGTGCAGTAGGTTGGGTGTGTGCAGTCAGTTCAGTTCCGCAGTTTAGTGCCACTATTCAGAACAACAAACACAAACATAGGGAGATGTTTGGTTATTTTAGTTTTTAAATGTTTTTAATGTGCATACAAAGTGTACTTTGCATTTCCCTGTGTCTTATTGCCTAATAGAGGAATATTTATACTATTTTCCTACACTATGAGAGTGCCAGGTTCTTTTTTTTCTTTGATAAATATTCTTTATATATTTTATCATGTGTACCTCTAATCCAATAGAATTAAATTAAAGCCTTGTGCCCTGATATTGTGTTTAAGCTATAGAACAACAAACGCTTTCATCTAAATCCACCCCTCCCAACAAAACAACAAGTAAATGTTATGGTTAAATGCGGTATTGCTTTAAGTTCCTGGAACTTTCAGTCTGCACTAAAGCTAGGTCAAGACGCCCAATTGAATGCAGCCGTTGGACAGGCATGCTCTATCGCATGTCTGTACTTACCTTATTAAGTAGTGTTGCCACTTTGGCTAACCAAAAATGTTTTCATTATTAAAGTTATACTTTTATTGGTCGTACTTGTAAAATAGCAGCTGAGTAAGGTGAGACCATACAATTACGGGTATTGTGCGCACCATTGATAATAACAACATTAAAAAAGCTATAGAGGTGTCCCGTGCTACTAAGGCTAGTTTCATACGAGCACCATGTTGACATTCAGCTGTCAACGAAGCTGACGGTAAGTAAACTGATGGTTTTTTTTACCAGTATAAACCCAGTGTATTTTTTCATTGTATGAGCTCCAGGTGGCAACAAGGCCCCTGAAGTGCGGATCTCCTGTTATAGATCATTAAGTTCATCTTAAGATTAGTGATGGGTCACAAGATGGTGGTTGGATGTCAAGGTGTATGATTTCTAATGGGTCTTGCCTTCCTATTTATGGTAGTTGTTAATAAAAAATAACCAATCACATTCTGTATAATGTTCAGTGCTGATTCAGTCAAGTGACTGCAATATGAATCAACCCAGTAGGAAAGTAAAACTTGAAGTGATTAAATTATTAAAAAGATCCCTGATTCATGTATTTGAGTTTACTTAATGTGTGTTAAGCCTCTGAGGCCAAATACATTTTAAATTAATAGGCAACTTCTATCTTTTTTGATTATTCAGCTTGGTTGTTAGATTTTAACTCTTTTAGATTATGCCCTGGAGCAAGAAGGACCTGGGTGAACCAAGTTAGGACTTTTAGGTAAGAGTTAGCATGAAGTCTAAGTGGACTGGGGATAAGGTTTTCTAGATTTTGCCAAGAAAATTTGATGGGAGATATGCCAGTGAGATGATCCAGAAAATTATATGCAGATGTGGCCACTGCCAGATTTTAGTCATAAGTCCTCCTACCAGAATGCAAAAGACTTTCTTATGGCTGCAAGAATCTGATTAGTCCGAGCAAACTCTGTGATTGGAATAGGAAGGTTAAAATGCTGCAATTATGGCCCAACCCACAGAGTCTGATTTCAAACTATAAACAGCCCTAGTTATGGAGGAGGTACATAATTCATAACAGTGCCAGCCAATCAGGGAGGAAAGTCCCCTGTCATTGGAGCCCTCTTAACACATTAGCAGAAGCGTGCTGGCTTCTTTCTAGTTGCACTTTTGAGCACAAAAAAATAACTGTAGGCTGTCTTTGATTTTAGGAATTACTAACAGTGATATATAAACACATACATATACTTTTCCATAAAGCATAATTTAGAGACAGAATTGTACATTCTTACAGTACACACAATTCATGTGACAAGGGGATAAGTAAAAAAAAACAAAAAACACATAAACAGGCAATACATAAATAAGCATGATCATGATCCAAAAGTTTTTCATGAGTGATAAAGTCCTGAAGAGCTTACAATCTAAGTATGGTTTCATTTTAGAACTGCCAGTTTTGAAAATACGCAGTTCTGGAAGATTTTTCGAAATCCTCAAAGTCGGAACCTTTTAAAAATTAAAAAATCTAAATATTGATAATTTGGAATTGATTGAAGAATTGAAAATCGAGATTAAAAACTTGAAATTGCAGTCGAAAAATTCCACTGCAATCGGGTTAAAATAGGATTTTTGGAATTTTAATAATTTCTGTGAAATCACTGGTAGAACAAAGTAGCCAGGGTTGGAATTTAGGTTGCAGCAAGAGAGAACATTTTAAGGGGGAGGAGGTAGTATAGTGGATTTAACAGAGGTGGCTTTGTAAGGATCACTGGGTGTGAAGACACAAAGGAAGAAAAGGAATAATCTGTAGCAAATTGAAGAGATCTGAATGTTAAAAGAAGGATTGTGTAGTCAATTCAATGCTTAATGGGAATAGACACAACAGAGTAAAGATGTTGATATCTGAATTAAAAAAGCAGAACAAATATGGTACAAAATTTTAAGGATAGAATGCAAGTTTGTAGAAGGTAAGTTAGTAGAAGGTAATTTAGTAGAAGGTCATTAAGTAGATGGTCAGTTAGTAGAAGGTAGTTAAATGTAATAGAAGGTCAGTTAGTAGACGGTCAGATTTGTAAAGGTCATTAGTAGCTGTCATTCAGTAAAGTCAGTTAGTAAAGGTCATTTTGTATAAGTGTCGTTAGTAGAAGGTCAGTTAGTATAAAGGTCAGTTTAGTAGAAGGTCAGTTAGTGAGAAGGTCAGTTTGTAGTAAGGTCAGTTATGAAGGTCAGTTTGTAGAAGGTCACTTTGTAGGTCAGTATTAAGAAGTAATTTAGTAGAAGGTCAGTTAGTAGAAGGTCAGTTTGGTAAGGTCGGTTGTAAAGGTCAGTTTATAGAAGTTAAGTTAGTAGAAGGTCAGTTTTGTAGAGGTCACTTTGTAGGTAATTTAGTAGAAGGTAATTTAGTAGAAGGACAGTTTTGTTTTGTAAGGTCAGTTTATAGAAATTTAGTAGAATGCAAGTAAGTAAAGTTCATTTAGTAGAAGGTTTATGAGGTCAGTTTATAGAATTTAAGTTAGTAGAAGGTACGTTTGTAATTAGAAGCTAATTTAGTAGAAGGTCAACTAGTAGAAGGTCATTGTGTTGATGGTCAGTTTATAGAAGTTAAGGTAGTAGAAGGCAAGTAAGTGAAAGGTCAGTTAGTAGAAGGCAAGTTAGTAGAAGGTCATTTAGTAGAAGGTCATTTAGAGAAGGTCAATTAGTAGAAGGTCAGTTTATAGAAGGTCAGTTAGTAGAAGGCAAGTTAGAAGGTTATTTAGTAGATGGTCAGTTAGTAAAAGGTAATTTTGTAGGTCAGTTAGTAGAAGGTCAGTTAATAGAAGGTCAGTAAGTAGAAGGTCAATTAGTAGAATGCCAGTTTATAGAAGGTCAGTTAATAGAAGGTCAATTAGTAGAAGGTAATTTAGTAGAATGTCAGTTTATAAAAGGTAAGTTAGTAGAAGGCAAGTAAGTAGAAGGTCATTTAGTAGAAGGTCAGTTAGTAGAAGGTCAATTATAGAAGGTCAGTTTATAGAAGGTCAGTTAGTAGAAGCAAGTTAGTAAGGCAAGTTAAAGGTTATTTAGTAGATGGTCAGTTAGTAAAAGGTAATTTGTAGGTCAGTTAGTAGAAGGTCGTAATAAAGGTCAGTAAGTAGAGGTCAATTAGTAGAATGCGTTTATAGAAGGTCAGTTAATAGAAGGTCAATTAGTAGAAGGTAATTTATAAAAGGTCAGTTTATAAAGGTAAGTTAGTAGAAGGCAAGTAAGTAAAAGTCAGTTAGAAGAAGGTTATTAGTAGATGGTCAGTTAGTAAAAGGTAATTGTAGAAGGTCAGTTTATAGAAGGTCAGTTTATAGAAGTTAATTTAGTAGAAGGCAAGTAAGTAGGTCAGTTAGTAGAAGGCACTTAGTAGAAGGTAGTTAGAAGAAGGTAATTTAGTAGATGGTCAGTTACTAAAAGGTCATTTTGCAGAAGGTCAGATATAAGAAGTTATTACAGCTGCTTTACCTGTGACAGCAGTGGACTATATATTACAAGGAGACGTGTTAGGCTGGGTACCATGGGCCGATATTTTGACCCAACAGACATACATTTTTCATATGGTCAATGACTTATTTTCAGCACACTGTGCAAATAACCATTGAGCGACATCAGTCCATTGTGGCTGAAGTTTACTTTAATTTTGGTTCCGGGGGTTCGTCAGCAGCCTGAATATAGAGCTTTTTTGCCTTAAAGGGTATCTTCACCCCACAAATCCAAATTTTCCTATAATGTAGGTGACCACCCCAACAAAATGCCACTTTAAATGTTTAAAATTGGCTCAGAAATAGACTTGGCTTCTGCCTCCACTATTACTTACTCATGGAACGGAAAGCAGTAGGGACCAGACGTCAGCCGCATCTGTGATCACAGACAGTGAGACGAAGTCTATTCTGGGCTCATTTTAAACATTTAAAGCTGGCGGGAGTTTAGGTTGTGGAGAAGTCCCCTATTTTATACGGGATCCAGAGGGAGGGGGGGAGGAGAATGACTCCCCTGCGCAAGCCAGAGTTCTCAAGGAGGACAAGGAAGTAGCAGGCACCAGATTACACCAGACAGACTCCTACTCTTCACTTTCTGGGCTTTTAGCAGGAATTGCAGGACAACCATAAGGACCAGACAAGAAAGGTAAGGTTATTAAGGCTGGGTACAGACAGCCAAATTTTCCATTTTGACCGACCGTCATCACAAGTGAGTGGTCGACCAGGGCGATTCACTTTCAGTTGTGGCAAAAATCATCAAGGCCGGCAGTTCACCACGACCAATCGTTCAGTCCACAGGAGACCGCACGATCGTCTGTGAATTAATGACACGTTCCGATCACCATGGCGAATGGGAAATGTGCAGTCCTGAATGTTCTTCCTATACAGCTTAAAGGATATCTCCACTGAAAAATAAAGTTTTGTCCATTTAGTCCCAACAGGCTCTGTCTTCTATGCCCATCGAACTTGTGCATGTGCGTAGAAGACAGAGTCTTCTAGGCCTGTCAGACTACGTGGCAGGGAGCAAGCGATCAGGTAAGTAGCTTACCTTCTCTTCTGGCTCCTGATCGTTTTATTGAAGAACGGGAGGTAAGACACAGCTCCTTTACCTCCCGTTCTTCAATAAAACTAAATGGACAAACTTATTTTTTCAGAGAATACCCTTTAAGGCTGGGTACACACAGCAGATTTTTGGGGCTAATTGACTGATATTTCTAGTTTGTGGTTTAGTAGGTGTTTTTGCAGGCAGTTGCAGCGGATCAGACAAACGGACTAGTAATCACGGACTGGTGATCATGCGGTCCTCTATAAACCGCACAACAGTCGCATGAAACTGATAGCCTAATCTACTTTTGCCTTGACCGACAG
The DNA here is from genome assembly GCA_019447015.1 of Hymenochirus boettgeri. Classification (NCBI taxonomy): domain Eukaryota; kingdom Metazoa; phylum Chordata; class Amphibia; order Anura; family Pipidae; genus Hymenochirus; species Hymenochirus boettgeri. The sequence continues at coordinate 280,884,052 of CM033470.1, forward strand.
TGATTCATCCCACCAGGACGAAGGATTGCATGGTGTTACCCACCCTAAAGCGAAGCCGATGGGAGTGTTCGACCGCCGTGCACTTGTTCGGGAAAGACCTAAACACACTGCTGATAAAGCCCTGATACCATAGGATCCAACAGTGTGTGTGCCAACTTAAGAGAAAGTCTCTGTGTAAATAGATCTTCTTCAAATCATCAGGTCAAGAACAAGGAAGTTGGTCAGTCAGATATAGACAAGGCTGAATATGCAGCTGTTGCTAGTTTTTAGTTAATAGCTGAAAGATATAGATATGGGAGTCGGGAAGTGTATCAGGTCTGTAAAACCTATGGCTCGTGTGAAAACTTAACTAGTGGGAGTGTTATATAGGAAAGAGAGGGAAAGAGTGCATCTGAAATTTAATAGATAATAAGAAAAATGTAATGGTTTTATTAGGCTTCTTTTTCAATCATTTTAGTATTTGGTTGATGTGTCAAAAAAAACGATGGCCGATGTGCTGATCAATCTTTTACTGCCTTATAAACTGCTTTCAGCTTAAATGTATATAGAAGAATCAACCATGGATCATTTAATAAATGGAGCATTAGCAAGGCTTGGCAGAATGTTATTTTCCTTTTATTATACCCCTACCCAACTTTTTTTGTCTTTTTTTTGTTCATTAAAGAGACCAATTCTTGTTTTAGTCAATATCCACTGAAACAGATTTAGTTTATTTTCGCCTTTTGATAATTTCCTAGGGCAGGTAAACACTGGATGTTATTTTGGGGTTATCAGACCTGATCTTGTTGGTGGATCGCCCCGTGAACGGTGATGGTTACATGGATAGTGCAGGTGGGTATGGTGGGCTGACTAACACTGATTGGTGGGGACTGGTGCTGAAATGCGGTATTGCAGAAGGAGATTTTTTAACTGCTGCCTTTTAAGTGTTCCGTAGGTGCGCCAGAGCAAATTTTCTGTTTGCTTCTGGTAGGGCACCCCTGCATCAGGCAGTAGATAATCCATCCATAAAATATCACTAATATCACTGGTAGGCTCAGAGCTCTGGACCAATGTTAGGTAAATCACAATACTCCACACAATACCATGGGACATGGGCAGAAACTGGATTTTGACAGTTACACATAGGGCACAATGGGAAGAACCCAAAAAGTAGCAGGAAGTGCCATTAAAGGGAAGAATGTCATAAACCGCAGAGACCTTTTATCATGATATGATGCAGGAGGAGGATCCTAGTAAGGCTGTGTACAGACTACTGACCATAAACTCCCATCATACCTGATGTGATGTGAAAGTAGTGATGCTGATATTTTGGTTTGACCGATCGCAGGAACCATTCACAACCATGCAGTCAGTTCTAAATTTTACCTGGAATTTTTTTTTCATTTACAATTCTGCCAAAAGAATCAGTTAAAAAGCCCAGTCTTATGCGAAATTTACGCAGATATTTCTGCCCAATCGGCTGAAATTTTGGTTGGGCCGGTCGATCGGTCCTAAATATCACTCGTGTGTACACACCTTATTTTCCCAGATTACTGGAGACTAGTCTAATGTTATGATTCGCCCTGAACACACAGATAGTAAGTGATGACAATATCTAAGCATTTTGAAAATATTAGCCCTAATCTTTTAGGAAATGGAAGTTTGGGTCAGCAGTCAAACACTGATTATATTCCTACAAATTTTTCACTTTGATCCATCAAATCCAAATGATTTGCTAGAGGGTTCACTATATGGGCCTCCTAAATACCTCTAGCTAAAGTTCAATAGAAATAATCAGAATCACAGATGGATGAGCATATATACACGTACAGGATCATTAGTAATTACAAATGTGACAGGACTTGTGTTAGTGCTGTCTTTATCTGAAGACTTCCTGCATATACAGAGATTACAAACCCCATGTCCACGTTAACATGCTGTGCATATTGTGCTAAAATTCTTCTATCCTCAGAAACAAATCTAACTCATTCTGCAGAGATTTCCACCTCCCTGTATAGAATTTTTTAACTGTACAGTAGAGTAAGGTGGAAAATATGAGATAATTGGGCAACTGTTCACCTGTGTGACCCTAGGCTTACTACACTGCAGGCAGCATTTCTCATCCATGACAGATCTTATCGCTATTATTTCTGTTTCAATACAATACATACAAGCAGGGGCACTCTAGGGTTTTTGCTGCCTGAGCCAAACCTTTGAAGCGCCCCCTTGATTATTTCGCTGACACGTTATGTGGGTGTGGCTTGGTCAGTGGGCATGGCTTTGATGATAGGCACGGCAAAATTTACGATTTTGAACTTCCTATCACATAGTTTTTAAACAGTTGCTCAGACAGTCAATTAGCAATAATGTAATGACTAGAAAAGATTTTACATGTCTTTCTCAAACAGCTCCTTGCTCCTTTCAGTTTATGCTTTATAACCTGTGCTATACACCGTTGGTCCAACTGTTTAAAATACACTAGAAATGCCATACTTTCTGTAGTATAAAAGTTTTAGCCAAAAGATTTAAGCCTGCCACCATGTTAAGGTAAACTCTTTCAGCAAGCCCTAACTAACCTAACTAGCCTAACCTAGCCTAATAAACTAACTAAAGCTATCCTAACCATATCAAATGATTTTAATAACATCATATCTGTTACTAGTCAAGGAAAACATTTTTTTTTCTACCTCTGCCTGCCTGCTGCCTTTCTTCTTAAGTGAGGGGTGCCGTCTGAGACAAATGTCTCACTCTGCCTCGTGGTACATATGGCCCTGCATACAAGGATTCATTTTAAAACGGCATCAGTTAATGCATAAATCAAGAAATAGCTTGATTAGAGGTGTAAAATATTGCTTGTTTTCTAAATTTGTAGAATTTGTATTTCAGTAAAGGTAACCATACATTAGCCGATTTTATGTACATGTTCCTTGATTGGCCAAAAAATTGTATATCTTCCCATCTTATTATGGTACATTAGATCGTAATATCGATCAGATTAAATAAGTGTAATGTAACCTCACAATAGACATTAATCATGAAACAATTGAATGTTGACAATATGTATGGTATCGTATAACCTTTTGGTGTGTATAGCCAATTTAGGAAACATCTGATTGGTTGCTGTAGTTAGGCTGCGTACACACCATTTAATTTTTTCGGCGGACCATTGCCAACGTCCAACCATTCGTTTGAATGGATGATTGGACGCCTCTGAAAACCACGGCCGATTGTGCGGTCCTTTATGGTCACGGTGAACTGTCAGCCGCAGCTACTTTGCCAGGACTGTCAGTCCTTTGTCCTGGCCAACAGGTTGGAAGTGCTGACTAGTCCTTGGGACAAAGGATCTGCCAGCGTTGAACACAGACAAAAATTTGCACCTTATATTAAAGAAGCCCTCAAAATATATCAGATAATGATTGCAGATAGCCTTAACACCAATACTAGTAATAATAGGTTTCTTAAAATATAAAAGGGCTTTGATCATTTATTAATATTATTTACTTTCCCTTAGAATGTAAAGCTATGGATAATAATTTATTGTTTTTATTCCTAAACCTCACTGGCATATAAATCCTAAAATCTTACTGAAAACCTGGAGATGCTTTTCTTTTCCCTCTTCTCACACCACCACTTAACACTGAGCAGTCTAAACCAGTGGTAAGTTGGAGTAACAGTAAGAATTCACTGGCAGAATCATTTCATTGTTAAACTCTGGTTGGGAGTGGGAAATTCATTTGTTTCATTAACCAGTTCCTTGTCTAATTGTCAGCAAAATATGTTATAGCCTGAACTCATGTAATGATAACTCGTCACTATTGTATAACATTTTCCATGGCAAAACATACATTAATCAAAAAGTGTCTGGTTAAGCCTTTATCCCTGGTTTCATTGTTCAAATTTTTTTTGGCTTTTATATTAAAGGCATGTCCACACCCCAAACTAAAATGTAACCCTACTGGCCACATCAAGTAGTTTAAAACAATCCTTACCTTACATTCCTGCTCAAAATAGTTCCCCTGCTGTGCCCTCCAAAGTCCAGGAAACTGCTGTGTAGGAGCAGTGTGTCACTCATGCTGTGCCTGAGACTTCCTCAACCTCATCAAGGTTGAGGCATGCTCAGTGCAGCCCTCCCTGCCTCTCAGCCAATCACGGACGCAGCTGCCGTCCCCCCGCCCCCTGCTTTCAATTCCATGCAAGCAGAGGGCCTTAACACTGCAGCGGAGGAGAGAGGGCAGGTAAGTAAGAATCGGGGACTTTCTAACAATTATATTAATGCAGTTGGGGCTGGGAGCATGCCCTACCACATATCAAAAGTTAAATTTCAGGGTGGACATGCCCTTTAAGAGCTCTATATACAGAAAAGCCACATATTTCTGCTTTTTCATATTTTCCCATTAAAAGGGTATACTCAGAACCCTCTTTTTCTTTCCATGCATAGTACCCAGGGTGGGAACTAACTGCTTAAGTTAGGCTGGGTACACACCAGCAGATATTTTCGGCTGACTGACCGATTCAAGGCACTGTCGGTCGGCCGAAAATATCTGCTAGGGTGTACACTTATTTTACTGGTTTAAATGTTATAAAACATCTCATACAATCTGCTGAAGATTTCATTCTCACACACCAGGAGCATGTGAACCAGGCAAAACGGTCGATTGGCCAACAGACGCATGGCAAAAAGCACGTGTGGCTGCTCAGCAGGGCCTCGTGCCCCCACTGGCACGTGTGTAAGTTTTGTTTGCCTACTCATACTCATGTAAGCTTCGTACACACATGAACACAAAATCCTTATTAAATAGATGGCTAATGGTTCTTTTAATTGTTCACATTTACCATATTTTGTTTCCTTGAAATCCTTTTTCCCATTTACACCTTTTTACCAAGATCTTTCTTCTGCCTTTGAAGTTGTAATCAGTTTCCCTGTGTTACACACACACACACACTGGATCTATGAGCCCTCACTGCCAAAAGTTCTCACTAATCCTATTAGAGGATCCTAATGACTTGGAGAGGGAGGGGATCCCAGTTTATTAAAATGAATGGAGGGAGAAACAAACACTTAATGACTCTGATTGAGCCCATAGAGAGGGGGGATCCTGTTCAGTGGGTGGAGGCTGTGGCTCCTCCCTCTCCAGCAGAGGGTTATAGGAGGGGCTTCATCTCCCACTCCATAGGAAATGTTACTTCTCAGCTAGTGAAAGTTCCTCTCTCCCGTCTAACTCTGTCTCATTGGAACAGGATCTCCCTCATGGACCCCATTTCCCCCGGGCATGTGGCACTTTCTCCGGCTCTGCACCTTGATCACCTTTAGCTCGGTCGGTGGATTTAATTTAGCTGTGGACCAGCCTGCTCTGATACACTGGGACGGAGGGCAGCCTGTTTGGGTTCTCAGTGGACTTCTACCTCCCAGATGCCCGGAGGTGAGTGCCAGTAGGCAGCACCAGGTGGTAACTGTTCTATGAGTTGGGAACATGGGGCATTGTGAGGGTCTCATTTAATCCCCCCATTGTGTTCCATTGTTTATCATTATATGGGTTTTCACTGTTATCCCCATATTCTGCTCCTTTTAGCTTTGCAGCCCCCCCCCCCATGTGTAGTGATACTTCCCCCTCCTCATCCCTTCCATTATAACTATCCTCACAATGAATCTCCCTGTATTATAGCCACTTCTACTGTACAATCATGGCATCACAGGGGATGATGGGAGCTGCAGTCCTGCAGCAGGAATGGGCCCAATGTCTTGTGTTCATTGTGTGTAGAAACCATGCTCCTTTCCTAGGGAGACTCACCCACGCTCCCTCTCTGTTTATGGCAGTCTGGTTCCTCCCCCCCCCCTTCCCTTGTCTGGGTCTCACTCTCCCCTCTGGATGATATTACCTGATGATGATGGAGACCAAATTCCACCCAGTTCCTGATTTCCTGTTGTATTTAGATCTGTCCAACCTGCGCCCCTCCAGCATCTCTTCCTTACCTTTTTATTATTTCTTTCGTTGTTGGGGAGCCACTGGGACTTGCAGTTCATTTCCATGTAAAACTTTGTCCAGAAGTAGAATGATTCCATTGGCACTTATAGTACTGGGCTCAAAACCGTGTAAGGGGAAATGGTGCCTGGGTTTACAGAGTGTAATGCGCGTATGTCCAACCTGTACCCCTCCAGATGTTTTCAAACTTCAACTCCCAGCATTCCCTTGATTCCACTGTGTAATGGAAACCTACTTGCATGCACTGTAATGATACAAAACTGTTTAGCTTCTGTTTTGATACAAGTATAATATACACCAGTGATGTCGAACCTTGGCACTTCAAATGTTTGGAAACTTCCAAGCATGCTGGAGTTGTAGTTTCTAAACATCGTGAGTACAAAGTTCAACGGATATACACTGATCAGCCCAATGGAATCTACAGAGCCAGGAATGGGTCATGTTTATTCTAATGGCAGTTATAAAATTAAAATCCCCTATGGCAGTAGTAGACCGTTCTACAACAGCTGGAATACAATGGTTCTCCCTCCAACATTAATGGTTCTAATAGAGCCTGCTATTTATACCTGGGCTGTTCAACTAAACGTCATGGACAGAAATGCTGTCATTGAACTGGAACTGAAGGCTAATGGTAGATTATTACTGTGCTACATTCTGTACCATCTTGTGCTGGTTACCCAGCTGTCTCCTCTCTCTGTTGCCTTTTCTTGATGTATTCCACAGCTGCCTTCACAAGCGCTTCCTCTTGTGTAAATGTAGAACCTGAGGACATGAGGACTTCTCTCCCTAGCAGCTCGGCTCTCACATGAGAGAAAGTGAGTAATAATGTTTAACAGAACAGAGTTTCCTGAAATGGACACTGCACAGCTGGAAACTGCCTTAAAGGATCCCACAGCCAGCACATTCATTGTCCCCTTCACCTCATTCTGTACAGATATAACATGAAACTACAAACAGCAGTGACTTAGCCCTGCACAGTACCTGTGTGTAACTAGAGTTTTTGTCACATGTTTAGGAATTCAGATAAATACAATTTATTTATCTGGAGGTATTTTGTAATTCTGGTTTATTCTGTAGGTTTCAGTACTTGCTTTTCTTGCCATCTAAGGCAAGGCCATACTGGGGTGATGCTAACACATGCTATCGTTCTATCCATTGCCAGTACATTTCAATGTAGCTGGCCACACTATACGCTTGCAATGTGGTCCATTATCTGAGCGAATGTGATCAACATGTTTTTCTGCGCTCTGATAAATGATTATAGGCAAATCACAGCGCAAACTCATGGGAGAAATAGCTGCCTTGCGATTTTCATACTGTTAGTGTGGCAACGCAATCGGCCTTCTAAACTTATCACAGCAACTATACGCAATTTTTAAACAGTTAGCTGTTGTTGGGAAAAGTAAAATAAAAAGTGCTGTGCTTGGCTTTAGCATTCTGGCATCCGACTTTTAATTGATTTTATTCAGCAACTAAAGCTGTTCATTGTATTTTTTTTTATTTAGCATTTCCCTATTAATAATTTAGTGCTATGGCATTGTTTTGATGCTCTTGTCAAGCACTGGGAAAAAAACTCTGAACCCTTTCTCATACTTTATTTAATGACTATTTTGGATGATCTCAACTTTTAATCTCATGCCGAACCTTGATTGTGTAATGTTTGTAAACTACAACTCCCAGCTAACAAGGCATGCTGGGCATTGTGGTTTCTAAACATTTGCAGGGCGATGCACCAACGGGCGCATCGCTCCTGATTTGGAGTTGAAGTTGCGCTAACCAATGTTATATCGGTTAGCGTTGACTTTAACTCCTTCCTTGCGGCGGCTGTGTGGCTAACGCGAAAATTAACAGCGCAGCAGCCGCAAGTGATGTTAAATGCCGAAATCGGCATTTATTGCGCCATTTTCAACGCCAGCTATAGCTGGGTTGAAATTGCCGGAATAAAACAAGCGCCAAGTAGCGATGTTCCGCGCCGCTATCGGCATATAACATCGCCGGGCTGTTTTGCACCGTTGCCGATAGCGGCGCTCGGTGCATCGCCCTGTTGGAGTGCAATGGTTTGACATCACTGCCCTATAGCTTTTAATTTGTAATGAGAATTGACATCCATATACTGCCTATTCCTTTGTATATGATTTAATATTACATTAACAAATGTGATCCTGATAATCTCCCTAAACTGATAGCTGTGAGAATTATTGCAGATGGACAATCCCACCATGGAAATATAACTAAAACCTGTGAAATACCTTCAAAAGTCTTGTCATCTTTTGCACTGACAAGTTAAAGTGACAAAACACCAGACAATTGCCCTGTGTGACATTATCCCAAGGATGTTTGCTCTGTTCTTGCATAGATAAGGGCCAGTGTGCATTTTGTTGACAAAAACACTTTGATGTGACTCCCTTTATTTCTCGGAGGGGGAGGTGTAAAAGGTGAATGATTTACTGTCTGAAATCTTGTAACCAGGAGTCTTCTCCTTTTAAACACACTGTTGTGTTTGGTTCCTTCATTACCAATTGATGAAGATGAATCCTGGGAGGATTGTTTTTTAAAGTGCTATTGGATTGACAGTTGTAGTTTATAGGAATCTTATTACACAGGTCTATGTTTTAAAGTACTTTACATGGTAGTTAAATCATTAAAATCTCCTAAGCCCTGAGGGTAATTCCTGTTTTCTTTATCTTTGCACATTTGGCTGCTGGGGCTACTCAATCCTGTCTTTGTTTGGAGAAGAAAAAAAAGGCAAGGAAAGCCATAGGGTATCTTTTCTCTAAATTCTACTAAATGTGAATGCTGATTATTTTAGAGACTGTCTCTTGCTTTGTCAAACACATCATTTACCTTGCCACTAGACTTGGTCCAGAGCTGGAATCTGTTGGTAGGTCTTTCTGCAATCCATTAGTCACCCATGTGTAACTGCTCACTCCAGCCCAAGCTAATTTCCTCTGAACATTGATAGTTTGTTGTAGTTGTGTAACTTTTATTAACCAATAGGCTTTTACTGATTTTATTGAAGAATTAAACCAACCCTACTTGTTATAATGGAGAAGAATCCTATACTTTTCCACATACTGAGACTGTAAACAAAGTGTGATCAGGTTTATAACATCACTGTCTCTCATCACCAATAACCTGCCTGGAAGGGAACAGATGGAAATGTAACTAATAGACTTTGTATTGGCCATATCTGGCTAGACTTACCTGAAGTTATATCATTTCAACATTCCGTCCGACCTGAATTCGAGCACATCGATAGTATGTCGGGCCAGGAATCTTGTTCTTTACCATGGGGAGGTTCCCTCAACATTCCTGGCTGGAAAGTAATTGAGCCAGACTGTTTTGAGGACTGTTGTGGGAACATCTGAAGTAAAGGTGCATACACACTGATCGTAGGGGACCGACAAACTTGCCATATATGAGCGCTTTGTTGGGCAAAATGCCAGTTTGGTTGGGGCTCATTGATTATCCGGCGGATCAGGAACGAACCCTGACCAAATGGCCGTGCATACACATCGTGCATTGCGGGTCAGCCCCTGCGATCTCACTTAGTATGAGCTTTAATTTTGATAGATTTTTGGGCACCTTAATTACACCAGTGCCTAGTATAGGGATGTCTAAACCTGCAGCACCTCCAACAGTTCGAAAACTAGTTTAATATCTGTTGTGTCCACATATTTATATTATCTGTGGATATACAAAATGTCATTTTGTGAGCTACAAAACAGCCGTGCAGTATATTTTAAATATCTGTGTGCTCAGAAATGACGAGTTGTATTAGGGCTAGGCCACACCTAACGTGTTGTGTTTTTCCAATTGCGCATGCGATTTTGTTAAAAATGGAAATCGAGAACGCAAAAGTTCATGCGATTTCGGATTTGATTGCGTATTCATTTCCATTTTGTGATCGCATGCGTTTCTCTAATGTTAAACTGCAAAATCGCATGCGCAAACGCGGAACGCACAGAAATTGAATCAGCAATCGTGTACGATTTGTTGCGTTGTAGTGGGCCTCAGGCTGAGCATGCACAAATCGCGCACGCAATTATGAAGTTTGGTGGTTTATGTGGTGTTTAGAAAATGGCTTCAAAAACTTTATTACAATACTCATGTGAAGCATCTTGGCTCAGAATGGGCCTCTGTTAAAGCAGCTATAGAGGAATAGTAGACAGCTGAACAGCATCAGATCACTGGTGGAATTACACACAGCTGTATACCTTTACATCACCCAGGGAACAACAGCAACTACAGAGAACCCCAATGCAGGACCCTGACCCCATGAGAACACACACACGTACAGAATTAGAACTCATTGACAATACAACTTGGTTAAAGTATGACAAGTCTTGAAGCTCCCTATGATTTTGAATGGGTTGTTGGTTTTAAGTTCCTATAAAAAATTACTGTTAGTGATATGGCCATTGCACCTGGGAAGGTCTGAGGCTACACTACAATGCAATGGCGCTTATCGCATGCGTTATCTACTAAATGCGTTATCGCATGCATTGCACTGGCGGTTGTCGTGCGTTTCGCATGTTTCTATGAGAACGCATGTGATTGTGTAAAAAAAAAAATGGTGCATGCAAAACCGAAACGCATGCGCATCGGAAATCGCAGGAATTTTTGCATTCCCACGATTTCCATTCTAACCAAAACACGTGTGCAAAAAATGTTTGCTAGTGTGATAGGGGTGTGAACTGTTGTTGACTAGTGTATCACATATTGGGGTACATGGGCCCTGGCATTGGTGTGCGGCCTCTTTCCTTGTCACAATTACCTTTACCCCAACCGCATGCCTTGCTTATGGCTTTGTAGCCATGTTTAAACTACATAGCCAGGCTATGGGCTAACAAAGTGTTTTAAAACAACAGCAAATTGAACTTTAAACAACAATCTGTGTGTGTAAGGTAAGGATTTTATTACACTACACATGTGGGCCAATAGTGGGTTAATTTTAGTTTTGGGGGTGTACATGCCCTTTAAAAGGAACTGTGGTCCAAAATGACTTTATGTAAATTGACAGGAATTGCTCTCCTGATCATTTTTGCAATTTGTCATTGTTTATTTTGCATAGCTTTGAAGATATTTACATCTTGTTGTGATATGGCAGCAGCATCACCAGGTCCTCTGCGCTTCCTGCTCTGAAAACCATGTCAGTGGATGACAGTCAATCTGTCCTGTGCCTCCTCCTCCCCTTGCAGCCCCCCTGGGAGCTCATGGACCCCCATGGCCCCTCCATTTGCAGGACCCCTTTGGCCCCGCCCACTCATGGGTGGGGATGGGACACTCAGCCCCCCCCCCCTACAGAAAACGGTGTGAAAACTCTGAATGAAAAGGCTGTTTTCACATAGTGAGAGAGTAAAGATTCCCTTACCTTCACTGTGAGTATCTTCACTTCACACAGCAGTGAAGGGGAGGGACTTCTGTGTTCCTTTCACTGAAATCTGAGGCTGGGCTCGCCGATGGCGAGGTGGAGGAGCATCCTTAGGAATGTCACTCAGCTCTCCCACCCATTTACTTTCAGTTAGTAATATATCTTGGATCTGGCTGATGGCTTGTTATAAAGGTAGCAAACTGGCCTTTCATATAAATTTGTTTGGAGACCACAGTTCCCCTTTAATATGTTTAGTTCTTGTTTGCCATTTTGAGTTGGGAAGATCCCCCATTCCCTTCCTGCTGTTTTCTTTTTTTTTTTTTTTTGTTCTGATCAACTGCTTGGTAGGTTTTTTGAGTAGGATTAAAAAGATTGGGCTAGACAGACGCATGTCTTATTCATTATTTACATCCAGTATTGTCACAACTTGTAGTTTATTAAAAATTCTGTTAAAATATCGCACTCTACTACGAAGCTTACTTTAGTAATCATCTCATCTTATGTTCACCGTACGTTCGTCTTTGTCAACACCTCTTGCTACTAATAGCTCTGCCTCACGTGAAAAAATATAAATGCTGTCATGCTTAGGGAAGCGTCTTCAGGCTTTGCAGCTGGTGTGCTACTGTATTGTACATTGTATGTGGGTGGTACTTGTGTATTTATTCCTGCATTAAAGGGAGAGTGAGCAGTTTTCTGGTCAGAATTAAGGCTTTTTCTACTTAGTTTTGAATGTAACTTTTCAATAAGAACATTCTATTCAATAAAAGGATCTGATGCTTGTGTCACATGAAGTACCATTAAAGGTATCCATTCTACTGACATGGTATAAGCACGAGACAACTTTTTATTGAGTTGTAAATGGAAAGCAATCATCTGGTAGCCTTAAAGGGACTGGACTGAAGGAAAGTTGAGTTATGACTTTTACATTTAACTCTAAGAGTGTAAGATCTTTTACCATATATGTAATATTGAAGCCATGGAAACAATTTGTGCTGTTTTGGTTTGGAACAGGATAAAGTACCCATCTGCTGATTTTATTACACCTCAAGCAATGACCTAGTAATGTAACATTATAGTTTATCTGTTAATCTACTAGTAGACATGTTAATCTAGTGTAATCCAGCCATACATCCAGTCATGCTAAGGAGCCAAGCGCGTTCATTCCCTTATTATTTGTGTATAGAATAAGTCATCCCAAACCATTTGTTACACAATCGTGTGCTGCGATCAGAACCGCGACCATATATCCTTGATATTTGCCGGTCCAACTTTTTATTGACCTTTTCTGGCCCTAACAAAAAGTGTAAGGGGCTGGTACAGACCATATTTGTTTGTCCCACCACTACCAGTATACTTCACTTGTGACCAGTTGGTCAGGACGCATCACTGTGGGTCTTGGCAAAAGTACTGCGACAGTTAGTCTGTTGTGACTGATCGCGTGGCCCATAGGAGACTGCCGCATTGCCCATGATTACTGGCATGTTTGACCACTCGGAAATATTGCTTGTGTCGTCCCAAAGAACCTGCTTGTGGGTTTTCTGCCTTACAGAAACCAGCTAGATACAAAAACCCTACTGCCTACTGCCCCCCCCCCTCAGGAAATTAGCTTTGTTCTATGTATTAAACATTAGTTGCTGCTCAAATCCTGTTTTTTCAGTGTACCGTAGTGTTCCTGGAATAGTAATAATCATCACAATTTTCTTATACTAAACTCTGTTTGACTCTGAAAGGTTTGCTGTAAATAGAAAATGTACATTGAGCATTGCACGCACTGATGATCCAGTGCCAAGGTATGTTGGTTGCTGGAAATTCAGGTTAGACATTAGTAGACTGAGCCGTCTGCAGTCCTGCACACAAGTGGGAAACATTTTAAGGAGACCTCATCTTTCCTGCACTTTGTCCTAAAGTGACAGTTCTCTGTTATATGGCTCACTTTACCCTTTTCAAGGATGACATTACCCTATCTGAATACCACTGCAATAATAATTTGTATTACTTGATATTCATCTCCATTGCAAGTTGATAATCACTATTCCCTCGAGTGGATGCAATGTTTCCAGTTCAATATTTCTCTAATAATAACTACTTCAATCAAATCTTTCCCATATATATCTGGAACTGGTTTCATTCTATTTAAAGGGCATCTATAGTGGGAAAATGAACTTTTTTTTTTTTTTTCTCTTTCCATGTGTTTTATAATTCCCCACAACCCCCACAGTGCCTTCACTTTTTTCAGATCCCTCTCTGTCCTGAGATACACCATTTAGAAGAATACGTGATGGCATTCCCTGCTCCACTTGGACTGTCAATCAAATCCCTGTGACGTGATTCCCCCCCCCCCCCCCGCTCTCGTAACAAACAGCATAGCAGGGGGAGAGAGATAACTTTGATGGTAGATTAAGGCTGCAGGATTTGACCTTTTAACTGCTACTGCACATGATAAGCTTCTTGGTTAGCCGAGTTGAGACATGAAGGAGGTAACAGAGGGGAGGGGTAAGGGGGGAGTGCTGCCACAGATATCTGACACCATGGTTAAACAAATTCACTGACAGAGATCGGAATAAGTGCAGCACAGAGTACATGAATTTAACCTTGCAAAGGGGAAATGTGTTTTTTTTACTATAGATGCCCTTTAAAGTAAAATACATTTACATTCTTCCTAATTGGATGTATGTGCTGTACATTGGTGTGTAGGTTTAAATACAGAGATGCTTTTCAATACAATGCTTGATTCCAGTGGGTTGTAAGCAATTTCTACTTTTGCTCCAGTTACTGTATTGTATTGCATGTTGTACATGGCTTTTGACATGGTTGGAATAGACGTATTTCTTATTAAACCTCAATTACTATGTCCTACAGCAGTTATTCGCATCCTATATACCAAAAGAAGGTTGTCGGGTGTGGTTGCTGCGGGGACGATTTTGTATAGAATTGGGTTTTCTGGTAGTGTACTTATTGTCTAATCAAGCTTTTAACAATGACTCCCAAAGGCTGTTAGTTTACACTGACTGTGTAACCAACCAGCTTTCGTGGAGTGGGTTATATTTTTGGGCGGCAATTAAGTTAATGGCTGTTCACATTTGACATTATGTATTAACCGGACCATTTTCTACTTATATTACCATGGGACTTTGCCCCAGGCCTAAGGTCAGTTAATAGAAGGTCAATTAGTAGAAGGTAATTTAGTAGAATGTCAGTTTATAAAAGGTAAGTTAGTAGAAGGCAAGTAAGTAGAAGGTCATTTAGTAGAAGGTCAGTTAGTAGAAGGTCAATTAGTAGAAGGTCAGTTTATAGAAGGTCAGTTAGTAGAAGGCAAGTTAGTAGAAGGCAAGTTAGAAGGTTATTTAGTAGATGGTCAGTTAGTAAAAGGTAATTTTGTAGGTCAGTTTAAGTCAGTTTATAGAAGGTCTAAGTAGATCAATTAGTAAATGGCCAGTTTTAAAGAAGTCAGTAATAGCATGTCATTATTAGAAAGGTAATTTAGTAGAAGGTCAGTTTATAAAAGGTAAGTTAGTAGAAGGCAAGTAAGTAGAAAGTCAGTTAGAAGAAGGTTATTTAGTAGATGGTCAGTTAGTAAAAGGTAATTTTGTAGAAGGTCAGTTAGTAGAAGGTCAGTTTATAGAAGTTAATTTAGTAGAAGGCAAGTAAGTAGGTCAGTTAGTAGAAGGCAACTTAGTAGAAGGTGAGTTAGAAGAAGGTAATTTAGTAGATGGTCAGTTACTAAAAGGTCATTTTGCAGAAGGTCAGATTATAGAAGTTAAGTTACAGCTGCTTTACTCTGTGACAGCAGTGGACTATATATTACAAGGAGACGTGTTAGGCTGGGTACACATGGGCCGATATTTTGACCCAACAGACATACATTTTTTCATATGGTCAATGACTTATTTTCAGCACACTGTGCAAATAACCATTGAGCGACATCAGTCCATTGTGGCTGAAGTTTACTTTAATTTTGGTTCCGGGGGTTCGATCAGCCTGAAATATTAGAGCTTGTTGCCTTAAAGGGTATCTTCACCCCACAAATCCAAATTTTCCTATAATGTAGGTGACCACCCCCAACCATAAATGCCAACTTTAAATGTTTAAAATTGGCTCAGAAATAGACTTGGCTTCTGCCTCCACTATTACTTCCATGGAACGGAAGAGCAGTAGGGACCAGACTGGCAGCCGCATCTGTGATCACAGACGAGTGAGACGAAGTCTATTCTGGGCTCATTTTAAACATTTAAAGCTGGCGGGAGTTTAGGGTTGGGAGAAGTCCCCTATTTTATACAGGGATCCAGAGGGAGGGGGGGAGGAGAATTGAGCTCCCCTGCGCAAGCCAGAGTTCTCAAGGAGGACAAGGAAGTAGCAGGCACCAGATTACACACAGACAGACTCCTACTCTTCACTTTTCTGGGCTTTTAGCAGGAATTGCAGGACAACCATAAGGACCAGACAAGAAAGGTAAGGGTTATTAAGGCTGGGTACAGACAGCCAAATTTTCCATTTTGACCGACCGTTCATCACAAGTGAGTGGTCGACCAGGGCGATTCACTTTCAGTTGTGGCAAAAATCATCAAGGCCGGCAGTTCACCACGACCAATCGTTCAGTCCACAGGAGACCGCACGATCGTCTGTGAATTAATGACACGTCCGATCACCATGGCTGAATGGGAAATGTGGCAGTCCTGAATGTTCTTCCTATACAGCTTAAAGGATATCTCCACTGAAAAAATAAAGTTTGTCCATTTAGTCCCAACAGGCTCTGTCTTCTATGCCCATCGAACTTGTGCATGTGCGTAGAAGACAGAGTCTGTCTAGGCCTGTCAGACTACGTGGCAGGGAGCAAGCGATCAGGTAAGTAGCTTACCTTCTCTTCTGGCTCCTGATCGTTTTATTGAAGAACGGGAGGTAAGACACAGCTCCTTTACCTCCCGTTCTTCAATAAAACTAAATGGACAAACTTATTTTTTCAGAGAGATACCCTTTAAGGCTGGGTACACACAAGCAGATTTTTGGGGCTAATTGACTGATATTTCTAGTTTGTGGTTTAGTAGGGTGTTTTTGCAGGCAGTGCAGCTGGATCAGACAAACGGACTAGTAATCACGGACTGGTGATCATGCGGTCCTCTATAAACCGCACAATCAGTCGCATGAAACTGATAGCCTAATCTACTTTTGCCTTGACCGACAGTGATTCATCCCACCAGGACGAAGGATTGCATGGTGTTTACCCACCCTAAAGCGAAGCCGATGGGAGTGTTCGACCGCCGTGCACTTGTTCGGGAAAGACTCTAAACACACTGCTGATAAAGCCCTGATACCATAGGATCCAACAGTGTGTGTGCCAAACTTAAGAGAAAGTCTCTGTGTAAATAGATCTTCTTCAAATCATCAGGTCAAGAACAAAGGAAGTTTGGTCAGTCAGATATAGACAAGGCTGAATATGCAGCTGTTGCTAGTTTTTAAGTTAATAGCTGAAAGAATAGAGATATGGGAGTCGGGAAGTGTATCAGGGTCTGTGAAACCTATGGCTCGTGTGAAAACTTACACTAGTGGGAGTGTTATATAGGAAAGAGAGGGAAAGAGAGTGCAGCTGAAAGATTTAATAGATAATAAGAAAAATGTAATGGTTTATTAGGCTTCTTTTTCAATCATTTTAGTATTTTGGTTGAATGTGTCAAAAAAAACGATGGCCGATGTGCTGATCAATCTTTTACTGCCTTTATAAACTGCTTTCAGCTTAAATGTATATAGAAGAACATACACCATGGATCAGTTAATAAATGGAGCATTAGCAAGGCTTGGCAGAATGTTATTTTTCCTTTTATTTATACCCCATACCCAACTTTTTTGTCTGTTTTTTGTTCATTAAAGAGACCAATTCTTGTTTTAGTCAAATCCACTGAAACAGAATTTAGTTTATTTTCGCCTTTTGATAAATTTCCTAGGGCAGGTAAACACTGGATGTTATTTTGGGTTTATCAGACCTGATCTTGTTGTGGGATCGCCCCGTGAACGGTGATGGTTACATGGATAGTGCAGGTGGGTATGGTGGGCTGACTAACACTGATTGGTGGACTGGTGCTGAAATGCGGTATTGCAGGAAGGAGATTTTTTAACTGCTGCCTTTTAAGTGTTCCGTAAGGGTGCGCCATGAGCAAATGTTTCTGTTTGCTTCATGGTAGGGGCACCCCTGCATTCAGGCAGTAGATAATCCATCCATAAAATATCACTAATATCACTGGTAGGCTCAGAGCTACTGGACCAATGTTAGGTAAATCACAATACTCCACACAATACCATGGGACAATGGGCAGAACTGGATTTTGACAGTTACACATAAGGGCACAATGGGGAAGAACCCAAAAAGTAGCAGGAAGTGCCATTAAAGGGAAGAATGTCATAAACCGCAGAGACCTTTTATCATGAATGATGCAGGAGGAGGATCCTAGTAAGGCTGTGTACAGACTACTGACCATAAACTCCCATCAGTAACCTGATGTGATGTGAAAGTAGTGATGCTGATATTTTGGTTTGACCGATCGCAGGAACCATTCACAACCATGCAGTCAGTTCTAAATTTTTACCTGGAATTTTTTTTTCAATTTACAATTCTGCCAAAAGAATCAGTTAAAAAGCCCAGTCTTATGCAGGAAATTTACGCAGATATTTCTGCCCAATCGGCTGAAATTTTGGTTGGGCCGGTCGATCGGTCCTAAATATCACTCCGTGTGTACACACCTTATTTTCCCAGATTACTGGAGACTAGTCTAATGTTATGATTCGCCCTGAACACACAGATAGATAAGTGATGACAATATCTAAGCATTTTGAAAATATTAGCCCTAATCTTTTAGGAAATGGAAGTTTGGGTCAGCAGTCAAACACTGATTATATTCCTACAAATTTTTCACTTTGATCCATCAAATCCAAATGATTTGCTAGAGGGGTTCACTATATGGGGCCTCCTAAATACCTCTAGGCTAAAGTTCAATAGAAATAATCAGAATCACAGATGGATGAGCATATATACACGTACAGGATCATTAGTAATTACAAATGTGACAGGAGCTGTGTGTTAGTGCTGTCTTTATCTGAAGACTTCCTGCATATACAGAGATTACAAACCCCATGTCACGTTAACATGCTGTGCATATTGTGCTAAAATATCTTCTATCCTCAAGGAAACAAATCTAACTCATTTCTGCAGAGATTTCCACACTCCCTGTATAGAATTTTTTAACTGTACTAGTAGGAGTAAGGTGGAAAATATGAGATAATTGGGCAACTGTTCACCTGTGTGACCCTAGGCTTACTACACTGCAGGCAGCATTTCTCAATCCATGACAGATCTTATCGCTATTATTTCTGTTTCAATACAATACATACAAGCAGGGGCACTTCTAGGGTTTTTGCTGCCTGAGCCAAACCTTTGAACGCCACCCTTGATTATTTTCGCTGACACGTTAATGTGGGTGTGGCTTTGTCAGTGGGCATGGCTTTGATGATAGGCACGGCCAAAAATTTACGATTTTGAACTTCCTATCACATAGGTTTTTAAACAGTTGCTCAGACAGTCAATTAGCAATAATGTAAATGACTAGAAACAGATTTTACATGTCTTTCTCAAACAGCTCCTTGCTCCTTTCAGGTTTATGCTTTATAACCTGTGCTATACACGTTGGTCCAACTGTTAAAATACACTAGAAATGCCATACTTTCTGTAGTATAAAAGATTTTAGCCAAAAGATTTGAAAGCCTGCCACCATGTTAAGGTAAACTCTTTCAGCAAGCCCTAACTAACCTAACTAGCCTAACCTAGCCTAATAAACTAACTAAAGCTATCCTAACCATATCAAATGATTTTAATAACATCATATCTGTTACTAGGTCAAGGAAAAACATTTTTTTTTCTACCTCTGCCTGCCTGCTGCCTTTCTTCTTAAGTGAGGGGTGCCGTCTGAGACAAATGTCTCACTCTGCCTCGTGGTACATATGGCCCTGCATACAAGGATTCATTTTAAAACGGCATCAGTTAAATGCATAAATCAAGAAATAGCTTGATTAGAGGTGTAAAATATTGCTTGTGTTCTAAATTTGTAGAATTTGTATTTCAGTAAAGGTAACCATACATTAGGCCGATTTTATGTACATGTTCCTTGATTGGCCAAAAAATTGTATATCTTCCCAATCTTATTATGTGACATTAGATCGTAATATCGATCAGATTAAATTAAGTGTAATGTAACCTCACAATAGA
The DNA here is from genome assembly GCA_019447015.1 of Hymenochirus boettgeri. NCBI lineage: Eukaryota > Metazoa > Chordata > Amphibia > Anura > Pipidae > Hymenochirus > Hymenochirus boettgeri. Next base: position 280,903,634 of record CM033470.1, read on the forward strand.
CATTAATCATGAAACAAATTGAATGTTGAACAATATGTATGGTATCGTAATAACCTTTTGGTGTGTATAGCCAGATTTAGGAAACATCTGATTGGTTGCTGTAGTTAAGGCTGCGTACACACCATTTAATTTTTCCGGCCGGACCATTGCCAACGTCCAACCATTCGTTTGAATGGATGATTGGACGCCTCTGAAAACCACGGCCGATTGTGCGGTCCTTTATGGTCACGGTGAACTGTCAGCCGCAGCTACTTTTGCCAGGACTGTCAGTCCTTTGTCCTGGCCAACAGGTTGGAAGTGCTGACTAGTCCGTTGGGACAAAGGATCTGCCCAGCGTTAGAACACAGACAAAAATTTGCACCTTATATTAAAGAAGCCTCAAAATATATACAGATAATGATTGCAGATAGCCTTAACACCAATACTAGTAATAATAGGTTTCTTTAAAATATAAAAGGGCTTTGATCATTTATTAATAATTATTTACTTTCCCTTAGAATGTAAAGCTGAATGAGAATAATTTTATTGTTTTATTCCTAAACCTGCACTGCATAGAATAACTAAAATCTTACTGAAAACCCTGGAGATGCTTTTCTTTTCCTCTTCTCACACCACCACTTAACACTGAGCATGTCTAAACCAGTGGTAGTGGGAGTAACAGTAAGAATTCACTGGCAGGAATCATTTCATTGTTAAACTCTGGTTGGGAGTGGAGAAATTCATTGTTTTCATTACCAGTTCCTTGTCTAATATGTCAGCAAAATATTGTTATAGCCTGAACTCATGTAATGATAACTCGTCATCTATTGTATAACATTTTCCATGGCAAAACATACATTAATCAAAAAGTGTCTGGTTAAGCCTTTATCCCTGGTTTCATTTGTTCAAATTTTTTTTGCTTTTATATTAAAGGGCATGTCCACCCCAAAACTAAAATGTAACCCCTTACTGGCCACATCAAGTAGTTTAAAACAATCCTTACCTTACATTCCTGCTCAAAATAGTTCCCCTGCTGTGCCCCTCCAAAGTCCAGGAAACTGCTGTGTAGGAGCAGTGTGTCACTCATGCTGTGCCTGAGACTTCCTCAACCTCATCAAGGTTGAGGCATGCTCAGTGCAGCCCTCCCTGCCTCTCAGCCAATCACGGACGCAGCTGCCGGTCCCGCCCCCTGCTTTCAATTCCATGCAAGCAGAGGGCCTTAACACTGCAGCGGAGGAGAGAGGGCAGGTAAGTAAGAATCGGGGGACTTTCTAACAATTATATTAATGCAGTTGGGGCTGGGGGAGCATGCCCTACCACATATCAAAAGTTAAATTTCAGGGTGGACATGCCCTTTAAGAGCTCTATATACAGAAAAGCCACATATTTCTGCTTTTCATATTTTCCCATATAAAGGAGTATACTCAGAACCCTCTTTTTCTTTCCATGCATAGTACCCAGGGTGGGAACTAAACTGCTTAAGTTAGGCTGGGTACACACCAGCAGATATTTTCGGCTGACTGACCGATTCAAGGCACTTTCGGTCGGTCGGCCGAAAATATCTGCTAGGGTGTACCCAGACTTTTATTTTTACTGGTTTAAATGTTATAAAACATCTCATAACATCTGCTGAAGATTTCAGCTTCTCACACACGCAGGAGCATGTGAACCAGGCAAAACGGTCGATTGGCCAACAGACGCATGGCAAAAAGCACGTGTGGCTGCTCAGGCAAGGGCCTCGTGCCCCCACTGGCACGTGTGTAAAGTTTTGTTTGCCTACTCATACTCATGTAAAGCTTCGTACACACATGAACACAAAATGTCCTTATTAAATAGATGGCTAATGGCTTGCTTTTTAATTGTTCACATTTACCATATTTTGTTTCCTTGAAATCCTTTTTCCCATTTAACACCTTTATTACCAAGATCTTTCTTCTGCCTTTGAAGTTGTAATCAGTTTCCCTGTGTTACACACACACACACACACACACACACACACACACACACATGGATCTATTAGCAGCCTCACTGCCAAAAGGTTCTCACTAATCCTATTAGAGGATCCTAATGACTTGGAGAGGGAGGGGATCCCAGTTTATTAAAATGAATGGGAGGGAGAAACAAACACTTAATGACTCTGATTGAGCCCATAGAGAGGGGGGGATCCTGTTCAGTGGGTGGGAGCTGTGGCTCCTCCCTCTCCCAGCAGAGGGTTATAGGAGGGGCTTCATCTCCCACTCCATAGGAATAGTTACTTCTCAGCTAGTGAAAGTTCCTCTCTCCCGTCTAACTCTGTCTCATTGGAACAGGATCTCCCTCATGGACCCCAAATTTCCCCCGGGCATGTGGCACTTTCTCCGGCTCTGCACCTTGATCACCTTTAGCTCGGTCGGTGGATTTAATTTAGCTGTGGACCAGCCTGCTCTGTACACTGGGACGGAGGGCAGCCTGTTTGGGTTCTCAGTGGACTTCTACCTCCCAGATGCCCGGAGGTGAGTGCCAGTAGGCAGCACACAGGTGGTGAACTGTTCTATGGAGTTGGGAACATGGGGCATTGTGAGGGTCTCATTTAATCCCCCCATTGTGTTCCATTGTTTATCATTATATGGGTTTTCACTGTTATCCCCAATATTCTGCCTTTTTAGCTTTGCAGCCCCCCCCCCCATGTGTAGTGATACTTCCCCCTCCTCATCCCTTCCATTATAACTATCCTCACAATGAATCTCCCTGTATTATAGCCACTTCTACTGTACAATCATGGCATCACAGGGGATGATGGGAGCTGCAGTCCTGCAGCAGGAATGGGCCCAAATGTGCTTGTGTTCATTGTGTGTAGAAACCATGCTCCTGTCCTAGGGAGACTCAGCCCACGCTCCCTCTCTGTTTATTGGCAGTCACTGGTTCCCCCCCCCCTTCCCCTTGTCTGGGTCTCACTCTCCCCATCTGGATGATATTACCTGATGATGATGATGGAGACACAATTCCACCCAGTTCCTGATTTCCTGTTGTATTTAGATCTGTCCAACCTGCGCCCCTCCAGCAATCTCTTCCTTACCTTTTTAATTTCTTTCGTTGTTGGGGAGCACTGGGACTTGCAGTTCAGTTCCATGTAAAACTTTGTCCAGAAGTAGATGATTCCATTGGCACTTTATAGTACTGGGCTCAAAACCGTGTAAGGGGAAATGGTGCCTGGGTTATACAGAGTGTAATGCGCGTATGTCCAACCTGTACCCCTCCAGATGTTTTCAAACTTCAACTCCCAGCATTCCCTTGATTCCACTGTGTAATGGAACCTACTTGCAGTGCACTGTAAGATGATACAAAACTGTTTAGCTTCTGTTTTGATACAAGTAAATATATACACCAGTGATGTCGAACCTTGGCACTTCAAATGTTTGGAAACTTCCAAGCATGCTGGGAGTTGTAGTTTCTAAACATCGTGAGTACAAAGGTTCAACTGATATACACTGTTATCAGCCCAATGGAATCTACAGAGCCAGGAATGGGTCATGTTTATTCTAATGGCAGTTATAAAATTAAAATCCCCTATGGCAGTAGTAGACCGTTCTACAACAGCTGGAATACAATGGTTCTCCCTCCAACATTAATGGTTCTAATAGATGGCTGCTATTTAATACACTGGGCTGTTCAACTAAACAGTCATGGACAGAAATGCTGTCATTGAACTGGAACTGTAGAGCTAATGGTAGATTATTACTGTGCTACATTCTGTACCCATCTTGTGCTGGTTACCCAGCTGTCTCCTCTCTCTGTTGCCTGTTCTTGATGTATTCCACATGCTGCCTTCACAAGCGCTTCCTCTGTGTAAATGTAGAACCTCTGAGGACATGAGGACTTCTCTCCCTAGCAGCTCGGCTCTCACATGAGGAAAGTGAGTAATAATGTTTAACAGAACAGAGTTTCCTGAAATTGGACACTGCTACGCTGGAAACTGCCTTAAAGGGATCCCACAGCCAGACATTCATTGTCCCCTTCACCTCATTCTGTACAGATATAACATGAAACTACAAACAGCAGTGACTTAGCCCTGCACAGTACCTGTGTGTAACTAGAGTTTTTGTCACATGTTTAGGAATTCAGATAAATACAATTTATTTATCTGGAGGTATTTTTGTAATTCTGGTTATTCTGTAGGTTTCAGTACTTGCTTTTCTTGCCATCTAAGGGCAAGGCCATACTGGTGTGATGCTAACACATGCTATCGTTCTATCCATTGCCAGTACATTTCAATGTAGCTGGCCACACTATACGCTTGCAATGTGGTCCATTATCTGAGCGAATGTGATCAACATGTTTTCTGTGCGCTCTGATAAATGATTATTAGGCAAATCACAGCGCAAACTCATGGGAGAAATATGCTGCCTTGCGATTTTCATACGTGTTAGTGTGGCAACGCAATCGGCCTTCTAAACTTATCACAGCAACTATACGCAATTTTTAAACAGTAGCTGCATTGTTTGGGAAAAGTAAAATTAAAAAGTGCTTGCTTGGCTTTAGCATTCTTGGCATCCGAATTCTTTTATTGATTTTATTCAGCAACTAAAGCTGTTCATTGTATTTTTTTTTTATTTAGCATTTCCCTATTAATAATTTAGTGCTATGGCATTGTTTTGATGCTCTTGTCAAGCACTGGGAAAGTAAAACTCTGAACCCTTTCTCATTACTTTATTTAATGACTAATTTTGGATGATCTACAACTTTTAATACTCATGCCGAACCTTGATGGTGTAGATGTTTGTAAACTACAACTCCCAGCTAACAAGGCATGCTGGGCATTGTGGTTTCTAAACATTTGCAGGGCGATGCACCAACGGGCGCATCGCTCCTGATTTGGAGTTGAAGTTGCGCTAACCAATGTTATATCGGTTAGCGTGACTTTAACTCCTTCCTTGCGGCGGCTGTGTGGCTAACGCGAAAGTTAACAGCGCAGCAGCCGCAAGTGATGTTAAATGCCGAAATCGGCATTTTATTGCGCCATTTTCAACGCCAGCTAATAGCTGGTGTTGAAATTGCCGGAATAAAACAGCGCCAAGTAGCGATGTTCCGAGCGCCGCTATCGGCATATAACATCGCCGGGCTGTTTGCACCGGGTTGCCGATAGCGGCGCTCGGTGCATCGCCCTGTTGGAGTGCAATGGTTTGACATCACTGCCCTATAGCTTTTAATTTGTAATGAGAATTGACATCCATATACTGCCTATTCCTTCTGTATATGATTTAATATTACATTAACAAATGTGATCCTGATAATCTCCCTAAACTGATAGCTGTGAGAATTATTGCAGATGGACAATCCCACCATGGAAATATAACTAAAAGCCTGTGAAATACCTTTCAAAAGTCATTTTGTCATCTTTTGCACTGACAAGTTAAAGTGACAAAACACCAGACAATTGCCCTGTGTGACATTATCCCAAGGATGTTTGCTCTGTTCTTGCATAGATAAGGGCCAGTAGTGCATTTTGTTGACAAAAGACACTTTGATGTAGACTTCCCCTTTATTTCTCGGGAGGGGGAGGTGTAAAAGGTGAATGATTTACTGTCTGAAATCTTGTAACCAGGAGTCTGCTCCCTTTTAAACACACTGTTGTGTTTGGTTTCCTTCATTACCATATGATGAAGATGAATCCTGGGAGGATTGTTTTTTAAAGTGCTATGTGGATTGACAGTTGTGAGTTTATAGGAATCTTTATTACACAGGTCTATGTTTTACAAGTTACTTTACATGGTAGTTAAAATCATTAAAATCTCCTAAGCCCTGAGGGTAATTCCTGTTTTCTTTATCTTTGCACATTTGGCTGCTGGGGGCTACTCAATCCTGTCTTTGTTTGGAGAGAAAAAAAAGGTCAAGGAAAGCCATAGGGTATCTTTTCTCTAAATTCTACTAAATGTGGAATGCTGATTTATTTTAGAGACTGTCTCTTGCTGTTGTCAAACACATCATTTACCTTGCCACTAGACTTGGTCCAGAGCTGGAATCTGTTGGTAGGTCTTTCTGCAATCCATTAGTCACCCATGTGTAACTAGCTCACTCCAGCACAAGCTAATTTCCTCTGAACATTGATAGGTTTGTTGTAGTTGTGTAACTTTTATTAACCAATAGGCTTTTACTGATTTTATTGAAGAATTAAACCACTATCTTGTTATAATGGAGAAGAATCCTATACTTTTCCACATTACTGAGACTGTAAACAAAGTGTGATCAGGTTTATAACATCACTGTCTCTCATCACCAATAACCTGCCTGGAAGGGAACAGATGGAAATGTAACTAATAGACTTTGTATTGGCCATATACTGGCAATAGACTTACCTGAAGTTATATCATTTCAACATTCCGTCCGACCTGAATATCGAGCACATCGATAGTAATGTCGGGCCAGGAATCTGTTTCTTACCATGGGAGAGGTTCCCTCAACATTCCTGGCTGGAAAGTAATTGAGCCAGACTGTTTTGAGGACTGTTGTGGGAACATCTGAAGTAAAGGTGCATACACACGTGATCGTAGGGGACCGACAAACTTGCCATATATGAGCGCTTTGTTGGGCAAAATGCCAGTTTGGTTGGGGCTCATTGATTATCCGGCGGATCAGGAAACGAACCCTGACCAAATGGCCGTGCATACACATCGTGCATTGCGGGTCAGCCCCTGCGATCTCACTTGAGTATGAGCTTTAATTTTGATAGATTTTTGGGCACCTTAATTACACCAGTGCCTAGTATAGGGATGTCTAACCTGCAGCACTCCAAACATTTGAAAACTGTTTAATATCTGTTGTGTCCACATATTTATATTATCTGTGGATATACAAAATGTCATTTTGTGAGCTACAAACAGCCGTGCAGTATATTTTAAAATATCTGTGTGCTCAGAAATGACGAGTTGTATTAGGGCTAGGCCACACTAACGTGTTTTTCCAATTGCGCATGCGATTTTGTTAAAAATGGAAATCGAGGGAACGCAAAAGTTCATGCGATTTCGGATGTGATTGCGTATTCATTTCCATTTTGTGATTGCATGCGTTTCTCTAATGTTAAACTGCAAAATCGCATGCGCAAACGCGGAACGCACAGAAATTGAATATGCAATCGTGTACGATTTGTTGCGTTGTAGTGGGGCCTCAGGCTGAGCATGCAAATCGCGCACGCAATTATGAAGTTTTGTGGTTTATTGGTGTTTAGAAAATGGCTTCAAAAACTTTATTACAATAACATGTGAAGCATCTTGGCTCAGAATGGGGCCTTCTGTTAAAGCAGCAGTATAGAAGGAATAGTAGACAGCTGTAACAGCATCAGATCACTGGTGGAATTACACACAGCTGTATACCTTTACATCACCCAGGGAACAACAGCAACTACAGAGAAACCCCAATGCAGGACCCTGACCCCAATGAGAACACACACACGTACAGAATTAGAACTCATTGACAAATACAACTTGGTTAAAGTATGACAAGTCATTTGAAGCTGCCCTATGATTTTGAATGGGTTGTTGGTTTTAAGTTCCTATAAAAAATTACTGTTAGTGATATGGCCATTGCACCTGGGAAGGTCTGAGGCTACACTACAATGCAATGCGTTATCGCATGCGTTATCTACTACAATGCGTTATCGCATGCAATTGCACGTGCGGTTGTCGTGCGTTTGCGCATGTTTTCTATGAGAACGCATGTGATTGTGTAAAAAAAAAAATGGTGCATGCAAAACCGAAACGCATGCGCATCGGAAATCGCAGGAATTTTTGCATTCCCACGATTTCCATTCTAACCAAAACACGTGTGCAGAAAAATGTGCTAGTGTGATAGGGGTGTGAACTGTTGTTTGACTAGGTGTATCACATATTGGGGTACTATGGGCCCTGGCATTGGTGTGCGGCCTCTTTTCCTTGTCACAATTACCTTTACACCCAACCCACTGCCTTGCTTATGCTTTTGTAGCCATGTTATAAACTACATAGCCAGGCTATGGGCTAACAAAGTGTTTTTAAACAACAGCAAATTGAACTTTAACACAACAATCTGTGTGTGTAAGGTAAGGATTTTATTACACTACACAGTGGGGCCAATAGTGGGTTAAATTTTAGTTTTGGGGGTGGACATGCCCTTTAAAGGGGAACTGTGGTCCAAAAATGACTTTAGGTAAATTGACAGGAATTGCTCTCCTGATCATTTTTGCAATTTGTCATTGTTTATTTTGCATAGCTTTGAAGATATTTACATTCTTGTGTGTGATATGGCAGCAGCATCACCAGGTCCTCTGCGCTTCCTGCTCTGAAACCATGTCAGTGGATGACAGTCAATCTGTCCTGTGCCTCCTCCTCCCCTTGCAGCCCCCCTGGGAGCTCATGGACCCCCATGGCCCCTCCATTTGCAGGACCCCTTTGGCCCCGCCCACTCATGGGTGGGGTGGGACACTCAGCCCCCCCCCCCCCCTACAGAAAACGGTGTGAAAACTCTGAATGAAAAGGCTGTTTTCACATAGTGAGAGAGTAAAAGATTCCCTTACCTTCACTGTGAGTATCTTCACTTCACACAGCAGTGAAGGGGAGGGACTTCCTGTGTCCTTTCACTGAAATCTGAGGCTGTGCTCGCCGATGGCGAGGTGGAGGAGCATCCTTAGGAATGTCACGTCAGCCTCCCACCCATTTACTTTCTAGTTAGTAATATATCTTGGATCTTGGATCTTGGATGGCTTGTTATAAAGGTAGCAAACTGGCCTTTCATATAAATTTGTTTGGAGACCACAGTTCCCCTTTAATATGTTTAGTTCTTGTTGCCATTTGGAGTTGGGAAGAATCCCCCATTCCCTTCCTGCTGTTTTCTTTTTTTTTTTTTTTCTGGATCAACTGCTTGGTAGGTTTTATGAGTAGGATTAAAAAGATTGGGCTAGACAGACGCATGTCTTTATTCATTTATTTTACATCCAGTATTGTCACAACTTGTAGTTTATTAAAAATTCTGTTAAAATATCGCACTCTACTGAAGCTTACTTTAGTAATCATCTCATCTGTTATGTTCACCGTACGTCGTCTTTGTCAACACCTCTTGCTACTAATAGCTCTGCCTCACGTGAAAAAATATAAATGCTGTCATGCTTAGGGAAGCGTCTTCAGGCTTTGTCAGCTGGTGTGCTACTGTATTGTACATTGTATGTGGTGGTACTTGTGTATTTATTCCTGCATTAAAGGGAGGAGTGAGCAGTTTCTGGTCATGAATTAAGGCTTTTTCTACTTAGTTTTGAATGTAACTTTTCAATAAGAACATTCTATTCAATAAAAGGATCTGATGCTTGTGTCACATGAAGGTACCATTAAATGTATCCATTCTACTGACAATGGTATAAGCACGAGACAAACTTTTTATTGAGTTGTAAATGGAAAGCAAATCCATCTGGTAGCCTTAAAGGGACTGGACTGAAGGAAAGTTGAGTTATGACTTTTACATTTAACTCTAAGAGTGTAAGATCTTTTACCATATTATGTAAATATTGAAGCCATGGAAACAATTTGTGCTGTTTTGGTTGGAACAGGATAAAGTAACATCTGCTGATTTTATTACACCTCAAGCAATGACCTAGTAATGTAACATTATTAGTTATCTTGTTAATCTACTAGTAGACATGTTAATCTAGTGTAATCCAGCCAATACATCCAGTCATGCTAAGGAGCCAAGCGCGTTCATTCCGCTTATTATTTGTGTATAGAATAAGTCATCCCAAACCATTTGGTACACAATCGTGTGCTGCGGATCAGAACCGCGACCATATATCCTTGATATTTGCCGGTCCAACTTTTTATTGACCTTTCTGTGCCCTAACAAAGAAGTGTAAGGCTGGGTACAGACCATAATATTGTTTGTCCCGACCAACTACCAGTATACTTCACTTGTGACCAGTTGGTCAGGACGCATCACTGTGGGTCTTGGCAAAAGTAGCTGCGACAGTTAGTCTGTTGTGACTGATCGCGTGGCCCATAGGAGACTGCACGATTGCCCATGATTTACTGGCATGTTTGACCACTCGGAAATATTGCTTGGTCGTCCCAAAGAACCTGCTTGTGGGTTTTCTGCCTTACAGAACCAGCTAGATACAAAAACCCTACTGCCCCCCCCCCCCTCAGGAAATTAGCTTTGTTCTAGTGTATTAAACATTAGTTGCTGCTCAAATCCTGTTTTTCAGTGTACCGTATGTGTTCCTGGAATAGTAATAATCATCACAATTTCTTATACTAAACTCTGTTTGACTCTGAAAGGTTTGCTGTAAATAGAAAATGTACATTGAGCATTGCACGCACTGATGATCCAGTGCCAAAGGTATGTTGGTTGCTGGAAATTCAGGTTAGACATTAGTAGACTGAGCCGTCTGCAGTCCTGCACACAAGTGGGAAACATTTTAAGGAGACCTCATCTTTCCTGCACTTTGTCCTAAAAGTGACAGTTCTCTGTTATATGGCTCACTTTACCCTTTTCAAGGATGACATTACCCTATCTGTAATACCACTGCAATAAATAATTTGTATTACTTGATATTCATCTCCATTGCAAGTTGATAATCACATATTCCTCTGAGTGGATGCAAATGTTTCCAGTTCAATCATTTCTCTAATAATAACTACTTCAATCAAATCTTTCCCATATATATCTGGAACTGGTTTCATTCTATTTAAAGGGCATCTATAGTGGGAAAATGAACTTTTTTTTTTTTTTTTTTTTTCTCTCTTTCCATGTGTTTTATAATTCCCCACAACCCCCACAGTGCCTTCACTTTTTTCAGATTCCCTCTCTGTCCTGAGATACACCATTTAGAAGAATACGTGATGGCATTCCTCTGCTCCGACTTGGACTGTCAATCAAATCCCTGTGACGTGATTCCCCCCCCCCCCCCCGCTCTGTAACAAACAGCATTAGCAGGGGGAGAGAGATAGCTTTGATGGTAGATATAAGGCTGCAGGATGTTGACCTTTTAACTGCTACTGCACATGATAAGCTTCTTGGTTAGCCGGAGTTGAGACATGAAGGAGGTAACAGAGGGGAGGGGTAAGGGGGGAGTGCTGCACAGATATCTGACACCATGGTTAAACAAATTCACTGACAGAGATCGGAATAAGGCAGCACAGAGTACATGAATTTAACCTTGCAAAGGGGAAATGTGTTTTTTTTACTATAGATGCCCTTTAAAGTAAAATACATTTACATTCTTCCTAATTGGATGTATGTGCTGTACATTGGTGTGTAGGTTTAAATACAGAGATGCTTTTCAATACAATGCTGTGATTCCAGTGGGTTGTAAGCAATTTCTACTTTTGCTCCAGTTACTGTATTGTATGCATGTTGTACATGGCTATTTGACATGGTTGGAATAGACGTATTTCTTTATTAAACCTCAATTACTATGTCCTACAGCAGTTATTCGCATCCTATATACCAAAAGAAGGTTGTCGGTGTGTGCGTGCTGCGGGGACGATTTTGTATAGAATTGGGGGTTTTCTGGTAGTGTACTATTGTCTAATCAAGCTTTTAACAATGACTCCCAAAGGCTGTTAGTTTACACTGACTGTGTAACCAACCAGCTTTCGTGGAGTGGTTATATTTTTTGGGCGGCAATTAAGTTAATGGCCTGTTTCACATTTTGACATTATTGTATTAACCGGACCATTTTCTACTTTATATTACCCATGGGACTTTGCTATAATAAATTGTCTGAGCGTGTTACACAACAAAGAGTGCAGAAGAGAAGAATTGCTCGGATACCTGTGAGTGGGGGGGTTATTTAATTTCACTTCCAGTGGTACTTGTAAGTGCTGTCATTTTAAGCTTTGTTTTCAGATTTAAAAAGATTAAAACCTCCCCATACCAGTCTCTATTAGTAAGTCAAATATGACTAGGGGAAAGGGTTTAATAGTCCTTTGGTAACTTTACCTTCTGTACTAAAGAAGCTGACATTTATGGACCGCAAGGCAGGCATGTTGTATATTTCTGGCAACGTATGCGCTGTATGGCATTCATGCATTGGTGACACTCGCTACTCTTCACCTTCAGCCAAATGCCTAGATAAGGCTCCACACTCCTAATATATAATTCCATGGTTGCTAATCTCTTAGGAGCCAGGTAGATATTTCAAATAGAAATTGACTCCTGGTGACTAATGTTTTAAAGGGGTTTAGATCAAGGCCTTTAGAATTGCACATCCAAGAACTGATTGGCTCTTGGTCTCAGACTGTCCACCCGAAAAAGATGATTTTTCCTGGTCATTCTAAAATCTGTGACTGATGTTTTGTTATTGCTCTGATATATATATCATATCCTGAGGACGGCTTGTTGGCTAGCCGAAACGCGTAGATATAGCTCCTTTATTTCGTACTAATAAAAGTTAAGTTTTATTAAGCCCCGTGAGTGCCTTCGATCTCTATACTTGGATTATTTACTTTTGATGTGCACCCGGGCCATGTTCACTGTGTCTGGCTTTTCTTTGGTAACCTGAGACTGTCTCTGGAGTTATCAGATTTTCAAACATTTCTATGTGATCCCCTAAGATTTTGTACTTGGTTCTGTAATGCTAAGATAACGCTACCTACCACTTTAGCTGTGGTCTATATGGCCCGAAAGGAAATAGTTCCATGGTAAAAAAATCTACTTCTGTATGTAAATCTTTCCTTTTATTATACCAAAACTGATGCATTCCCCCTTCCCATAAATAAAAGAACCAATTGGTCATTGTTTTCATCTTGTGAAACTTAAGATGGTCATATACCAGGCAGACATTGGATAGATTAGAGCTGTCTATCTAATGTCTAAGGCTGATACACACGGGGAAATTATTTGTCCCAACTACTAGCAAACGCTCGGTCGTGACAAATGACTGTCTGCCGCGGCCAACAGTTCACGCAATGGATCATGCTGTCCCATAGGGAACTGCACAATTGACAGAGCTTGGTCGCTTTCCGCCGACCGCCCGATACACGACACCATCGGTCGGCCAAACGAAAATATCTTGCCATTTTTGCTCAGCCTAAAGACTGCATTTTACAAGCATCTGTTTTTATCTTGAGAATTCTATTTAACCCATTCATTTTGTGAAGTTGTGTATGTGCACCTTAAGGCAATTATAGTTGCCCTATACAAGGGCAATTAAATCAATAAGGGGATTGGGGGTGCTTGAATATGAAGAGAGACTGGAAAAGTTAAATTATGTACACTAGAGAAAAGGCGATTGCATGGGATATGATTACTGTGTATAAATACATTAACGGGCCATACAATAAACTATCTGGGGCATTGTTCACTAATAGGTCATGTAAGAGGACACGAGAACATCCCTTAAGACTTGAAGAAAAAGGTTTAGGCTTCAAGCTCGGAAAGGGGTTTTCACTGTGAGAACAGTAAAGTTATGGAACTGTCTTCCAGTGGACGTTGTTATGGCAGGTTCATTGGTCAGTTTCAAAAAAAAGCTGGATGAGTTTCTGCAAACAAGGAATGTTGCAAGTTACTGGTATTGATACATAAAGTAGAGTTGATCCAGCGAAATTTCCGATTGCCACTTTTTTTTGCCTTCCTCTGGATGAACAGTTAGGCAGGAAATGAGGATATTGCTAGATGGGTTGGACTGGATGGACGTATGTCTTTATTCATCCTCATATACTATACTATACTATTCCCAACCTACTGCAGTCTGGAGTCCTCAGGGCACTGACCGAGCCGCTCGTTAAGCTTGTCCCGATCCACCCAGGCCCCTTGAAAGTGCCGTGGGCCACTGGAGAGATGTGCACTGGAAGATGTAGTTGTCAGAAAAATATCCATCTGACCCCATTGGGTTTTATTAAATTGACTGTCTTCAAGAGGTCGAACAAGAAAGCAGCCATTTGATATTTTCTTACTAATTTAATCGAAGTAGTCAAAACGACTACTGTGTATGGTAAGTTTTTGATAATACCTTGATAAGTCTCCCAATATAATCCTTGGGATTTGGACGAAACTATTCCAGTTATATTATAACACCTCTCATTTGGATGTTCTGGGAAAGTAACATGGAGATTTTTTAAAAAAAATATATTTAAAATGTGCAAGATGGAATAGTGTAAAGGATTCATTGGTCACTGGGCAGGGAGAGAATCTGTCAAGGTTCTATCTGATGTCTTTGTTTTGCATGGGCCCTGAAGAGTGAAGGACCGGTCCATATACTGGGAGAGTCTTAGGTCTGTGACTTTTAAACTGAACCAATACTTTGATTTTAGTATATTCTGTGGGGCCTTGTATTTAACAACTGTAACATGTTTGGTTTTATTTTCTTGAGAAAATAAAGGGTACTGTTGTATATGGTTGTAAGGTATACATATACAATGTGATTGGAAATCCAATTGGTATAAGGTGGGTATGCTTGATATCACTTGGTAACTAGGCCTAAAAGAAAATTCAGTCTAGTGGCTATTATCCTACCATTAACGGAATTTGTCGCAATCTGAGGTGAAGGATGTTAGAGGGCCACACACTGGACATCCCAGAGTTAAAGCAGTGGATTGAACACACACATCATAGAGTTAATACTCAGACCCATGCTTTTCCTGTTCTTATTTTTCTCAGTAGCGACATTCAGTTCTTCCTGTGATTTTAATGACAGGATGTAAGCAAAAGGGACAGAATTCCAGATATTATACTAGACTTAGCGTTTTTTTTTTTTATACGCCCATTAACTTTCACTGAAATAGTGCATTTAAAAAATCTTTCTGATTCTTCTATGGACCATGTTAATGATGTTTACCTTTACACCTTCTCGGAATGCTCACGTAAAGTCATTTCCCTCTAAGCATAAGTCAAGTTTTAGAAATGTTTGCTAATAAGCCCCTGGGTTATTAAATAGTCTATTTTCATTCTGTATATTCAATCTATTTAGATTGGGGAAACTTTATCTGCTAGTATAGCTGTAAAACGTTACATCTATGGTGACCGAATAACTGACCCTAGGATTGTTTTTTCATGGGAATTGACTGGAGTATTTTTTCATGCTAGTTACCTATTGGCAGTAAGTAGGGCTCCCGGACTCTATTGTTGAATTAATGGGCTGTTTGCCTGAAGAATCTGTCTGCTGGCCATACACTAGGCAGACATTATATATATATTAGACATTCTTCCATAGATGAACATCTTCTTAGGACTTGACCCGAGTATAAGCCAAGGTTAGGTTTTCAGGCTAATTTTAAAGCATGAAAATCTCAGCTTATACTAGAGTATATATGGTACATGGATATGATGGTTTTTCGATAATCTGAAACAATCAAAAGTCCAATCTGAAGACCTACCTAAGATTTCCTACCTTGCGCAGCGATCTTTCAGCTTGAAAACTGCCGAAGATTGGTTCTGTAAGAAGGGGTAGCCGGAATATTTTCCATTTTGACCGTTCATATGAAAAGATTCAATAAGAGTTAATAGGGTTGCTTACCTTAACCCGATCCCGCAATACAATACCAGACTTCCTCACCCACCCCCCAACCTCCATATTACTTTGTAAAATAACTCCCCCCGATCACTACTTTACATTGCCTCTTTCCCACGGTGATCTGACACGACCCTCCTCTGCTGAGAAGCAGCCAATCATGAACGTGGTTTCCGACTATGTAGAATGTCGGGGGAAACAGGCAATGTAAGTACAGATCGGGAGAGTTATTTTACAAAGTAATATGGTGGTTGGGGGGGTGAGGGAGCCCTATACTACAGCAAAGGGCTTTTGAGCTGGGGGGGAGGGCTGCAGTGTGCATGGCCAAATTCTCCCGGAGGAGAGACAGGAGGCAGATACAGAAAGCATCCAGAGGGGGAGACTATGGAAAAAAAGCTCCTACAAAGAGAAATACACTGGATACACCACCTCAACACCATGCATCCCAAAGGTCTGAATGAAGAAGAATATGAATTGTTTTGCTCTAAATAACTATGTGAAATAAATAGAACACTTACCTATTTGTTTTGGTCCACAGGAAACAGAAGGGTGGAGCACCTGAAAAGAAAGAAAGAAATAATAACACTAGAAATAGAATATAAGCATAAATATTGACTATAAGTTTTCTAAAGGTGATCTGTTTAACAATATTAAATATATTTTTAACCTAATGTTTAATCACAAAAGCACTTTATAGTAATGGAAACGGAGACACTTTAGCAAACTAAGCACTTTAAATCACAGAAGATATAAGCACTTTAATCACTAGCACTTAATAATTGGGAGCAATAGAACAGAATATGTTTTAGTCTTAAAGATGAAAGTTTAAAGAAAATAAGGGAAGTTTGGTTTTGGTTTTGTCATTGTTTCTGACTTTGGTTTGTTCTTAAATTATTTTAAAAAATCTAAATGAAAAGATAATCACAAGAAGTAAGAGTGTCAGTCACACCCAAAGGGGGGATCACAAGTATATAAGTTTGCACTGATGTGTTGTAATTATGCAACTGAGAAGGGGCCCCCCCCGAAACGTTGTGCAAGCATGTCACTGAAAATAATTAAAAAGCAAGAAGTTTACCGTGTTTCTTCAATCAACCAAGTACAAGTTGTAAGATACAGAAAGGGACACAGGCAGGCTCTTGGTCTTTACTTTTTGGGACATTGTAGGGCAACCATTTGAAGCAGGGATGTAAGGTAAGGATTTTAGTACACTAAACAGTGGGGCCAGTATATAGATTTGGGGGTGGACATGCCCTTTTAAGAGGAGTTCCTCCGATCAGATTTTCCATTGTTTCTGCCAATCAGAAAGCCATCAGCCCATGCTAATTTAAAATAGATTAGACATTAGTCTATAGACAAATGTCTTGTTACCGGAACCATAATTGCTAAGAAAATATACTAAGTTACAGAGTACACTTAGTTACACCTAATATATATAATTTTATATAATTATACTACTTTAACAGACTAAACTTTCTACTGTCTAAAGGCTACATTTTACAAGCAGCAGTACTTAATATTGAGACCTTTCTATCTAGTCTGATCCTCAAGCAGCAGCCACAAACTAAGGGTTAAAGTTGCTCGTTAAGGTTCTCATTCATTCAGGTCATGGTATCTGTTGTATTCAATTAGATCAATTTCAAGTCCAGTTGATCTAATTGAATACAACAGATATAAGGGTTAAAGTTGTGCTAACCGATCATTGGGCCAAAACTTTACCAACTTGGGCAGCAATTCAGGGTTCTGGATTTATATGTTCGAATTTCCAAAAGTTACATTTGAAACTTTTTTTTTTTTTTTTTTAACTTCAGTTTCCTTGAATTACAGTAAGAAGCTTTGTATTTCAACCCTACCAAATGCATTTCACTTTGGGCTAGAAAAATCCTATTGCTAAATGGAAATGTTTTACTTTTTTTTTTAAACTATTTACTGCACCTGTTACTTGTCCTTTAGCAAGGAAAAGGATGTTTACTTCCCGTCCCTCTTAGTTTACATGAAAGTCTGCCCTGAGAATTTACAGTAATTGACACCTCTGCTCCATGGCAGGTGTAAGCATGTCTACGAAAGGCTGTAGTTTGAAGTGTGATGTATAATACATTATTTTAACTTTAACTTCATTCCCTTTTATAACTAGCAAGACATGTTTTAACTGTTAAAATACCATAATTCCCTTAATTAAAAGCAAGACATAGATGTGTTTAAAATGAGCATAGTCGAGGTACCTATTTTTACCTGAAAAATTTGTACAAACTGATTGACTCGAGTATAAGTCGAGGGTAGAAATTATCACCACTACTGCCTTCTGATTCTGTGTTGTTTTTATGGCTTTAATTGCCCTTAAATGGACAGCAGAATTCCCATACATGATCCCATACAGTAATAGCCAATCCAGTACCAGTAACCTCCATTCTTTGTCACTCCAGATGTTTGGAAACTACAACTCCCAGCAAGCTTTGTTGCTGGAGTTTCAGTTTCTAAACATGTGGAGTGGCAGGTTCAGTAAACTTTAATTAAGGGCCCTCTGACCCCCATATAGTAAAGGGCCCTCTGACCCCCTATAGTAAGGGCCCTCGACCCCCATATAGTAAAGGGCCCTCTGACCCATAATGTAAGGGCCCTCTGACCCCCATATAGTAAGGGCCCTCTGACCCCCATAAGTAAGGGCCCTCTGACCCCCTAAGTAAAGGGCCCTCTGACCCCCTATAGTAAGGGCCCTCTGACCCCCATATATGAAAGGGCCCTCTGACCCCCATTAGTAAAGGGCCCTCTGACCCCCAGTATAGTAAAGGGCCCTCTGACCCCCCATATAGTAAGGGCCCTCTGACCCCCATATAGTAAAGGGCCCTCTGACCCCCTATAGTAAGGGCCCTCTGACCCCCATATAGTAAAGGGCCTCTGACCCGACCCCCATATAGTAAAGGGCCTCTGACCCCCATATGTAAGGGCCCTCTGACCCCCATATAGTAAAGGGCCCTCTGACCCCCATATCGTAAAGGGCCCCTCTGACCCCCATAAGTAAAGGGCCCTCTGACCCCCATATAGTTAAGGGCCCTCTGACCCCCATAAGTAAGGGCCCTCTGACCCCCATATAGGTTAAAAGGGCCTCTGACCCCCATACAGTAAAGGCCCTCTGACCCCATATAGTTAAAGGCCCTCTGACCCCATATAGTTAAAAGGCCCTCTGACCCCCACATAAGTAAAAGGCCCTCTGACCCCCATATAGTTAAAAGGCCCTCTGACCCCCATAAGTTAAAGGCCCTCTGACCCCCATATAGTTAAAAGGGCCCTCGACCCCCATATAGTTAAAAGGCCCTCTGACCCCCATATAAGTTTAAAGGCCCTCTGACCCCCCATATAGTTAAAAGCCCTCTGCCCCCCATATAGTTAAAGGCCCTCTGACCCCCATATAGTTAAAAGGCCCTCTGACCCCCATATAGTTAAAAGGCCCTCTGACCCCCATAATTAAAGGCCCTCTGACCCCCTAAGTTAAAGCCCTCTGACCCCCTATAGTTAAAAGGCCCTCGACCCCCATATAGTTAAAAGCCCTCTGACCCCATATAGTTAAAAGGCCCTCTGACCCCCATATAGTTAAAAGGCCCTCTGACCCCCATATAGTTAAAAGGCCTCTGACCCCCTAAAGTGAAGGCCCTCTGACCCCCATAAGTTAAAAGGCCTCTGACCCCCATATAGTTTAAAGGCCCTCTGACCCCCATAAGTAAAGGCCCTCTGACCCCCATAATGTAAAGGCCCTCTGACCCCATATAGTTAAAGGCCCTCTGACCCCCATATAGTTAAAAGGCCCTCTGACCCCCATAAGTTAAAAGGCCCTCTGACCCCCATATAGTTAAAAGGCCCTCTGACCCCCATATAGTTAAAAGGCCCTCTGACCCCATATAGTTAAAGCCCCGACCCCCTAAGTGAAGGCCCTCTGACCCCCATATAGTTAAAAGGCCCTCTGACCCCCATATAGTTAAAGGGCCCTCTGACCCCCATAGTTAAAAGGCCCTCTGACCCCTATAGTTAAAGGCCCTCTGACCCCCATGTTAAAAGGCCCTCTGACCCCCATATAGTTAAAAGGCCTCTGACCCCCTATAGTAAAAGGCCCTCGACCCCCCATATATTAAAAGGCCCTCTGACCCCCATATAGTTAAAAATGTCACCTGAGAGTTGTAGTTTCAAGCTGTCCTTTGCACTGTACTAGCAGCTGTTTTTTGCCCCAAACTGAGGAGACCCATCAGATTTACAGTAACTAGATGAGCAGTCAGTGACAGTGCTGAGGAGTCCGCAGCCAGAATACAGGAAGTGTAAAGGCAGATCAGCTCCTGTAACTTTCTATGCAGGTTAACACGCGCCACCTACTGGTTACTATCTGTAATTGCAGAATTTTGGATCTAAATTAGGACTTGACCCGAGTATAAGTCGAGGTTCGGTTTTCAGGCTAATTTTAAAGCCTTAAAAATTCGACTTATACTCGAGTATATACGGTATATATACTTTTTTTTTTTTTTTTTTTTTTTGTGGTCGGGCTAAAATATTGGTTCACGTGTTAGTAGCCTTAAATCAATGCATTCATATCTTATTGGGAAAAAAGTTTTATTGGTTTTAATTAATAAACTGTTCTTTTTTTTTTTTTATAATTGTAGCTGTCCAAGCATTCTTCATATAACCTTAGCCAGGGGGGGGGGGGTGTATCTTCCGGAGTGCCTTAACAGTATTCGGAGCTGGGATCATTGCTTGGTCCTGTTTTGTCCATCTGCTGGATATGTTTTCCTTAATTAAAGAAGGGGTTAAACTCTTTCTGCTGCTCTGCCTTTAAGCATCTGTTGCTCCTTGTCTTCCCATCATAGTAACAGATCAGAGGAGCATTAGACATTAATATTGAAGTTAAGATACCGGTAATGACAGCTGGGTATTAGTAGTGAAGGGGTTAAGAGACATGTCTAAGCAACTGCCCTACCCATTTTTTCATGGTAATATGTATGACCACAAGTGCTAAAAATACTCGGTAGTGCGACCTCCAGAGTTCATGGGTATAACAGCAAGAGACCAGGTGAAAAGCACATGAAAAGTGGTAAATGCAATATGAGGTAAATTGTATGTATTTATCCTTAAATAAAGTATACCCTGTAAAGATCTTTAAAAAAATTATTTTTTGTTGGTCATCTTTTTAAAGATCAGGCTACACACAGTGCTGAATGTTCTCCATATATAAAGTATAGGAAGAACATTTGGGACTGCCACATTTCCTTCAGCCACAACCTTTAGTGGAGGGGTCTTTACTAAAGACTTTAGTAAGTTGGCCTTGGGAAAGCTTGTTTCTGACCATTAAGGGGGCGATTCAGTCCGATCCAATGGAATCACCCATTTAGTGTAGTGCTAACCATTTTCTACTTTTTTTTTTTTTTTTTTTTAATACTTGGTTTAGCCTTTTATTTCTGATTCTGCCCCAAAGAGCTAGCAGTCTAACCTGCCACACACACATACCTGTTATTTTTGTAATTGTGAGATTAAACTGGAGTACCCAGGTGAATTTACACAAGCAAAGAAACTGTGCAAATTCAGCCATTTTTGGATTATTTTATTTTCCTGCCATCATAGAGGCTCTTGGCAAATAACCTTAAACTCCATCACCCACTATAGATGTTATACTGATTTCATTTTAAGGGTATGTCCAGCAAAAATGTAAGTTTGTTTCTGACCAATTCACTGAAGAACTGGAGGCAAATGCACGATCTCTTACCTCCCGTTCTTCACTAAATGTTACAGGAGAGGAGGAGAAACTTACCCACGGACCCACTCCAGCGCCAACTTCACTGACAGTCTCCGACGTGTACTCGCTCCTTCGTACTGTGTGCGTATGCGCGCACATTGCAAAGGACTGGAGATGCGTCTGGGATTTTTGCACTGGAGCGGGTCCGCAGGTAAATGTCTCCTCCTCTCCTGTAACATTTACTGAAGAACGGGAGGTAAGAGAGAGTGCATTTACCTCCTGTTCTTCAGTAAAGCTGGGTACACACAGTAACGATAAAGCCCTGATACTGTCGGATCTAACGGTATTGGGGCTTTATCGATACGGTGTGTACCTTTTTGTTTCCGAATGAGTGCGCGGCTGCCGAACGCTCGTTCAGGAATGACCGAAAATTTCCATCGGCCGCGCTAGACTCCATATAGAAGAGTCTAGCGCGGCCGATGGAAACACAGTCCCGAGCGGTCTCCCTATGACCTAGTTTTTTTTAAAACTATAGTTACCCTTTAAATATGGCAGCCATGTATTTGAAAGGGTAGGTCAGTATGTGTGTGTGTACCTGTCAGGTTGTGGGGTATGTTTTTGACCATAAGACAACTTTTTTTGATGATCGATCAAAATTATTATATTTTTTTTTATAGTTAAACTTTTAAGTATGGCTGCCACAGAAATGGAAGGATAGGTCAGTAGGTGTGTATGTGCCTGTGTCAGGTTGGGGGGGTATGTTTTTTTTTTTTTTGTGTTTATAACCATAAAACTAACTTTTAATGAGGATATATCAAAATTCAGTTTTTTACTTTATTTACCCTTTAAGTATGGCAGCCACAGGAATAGAAGGGTAGGTCAGTAGCTGTGTGTACTTGTGAGGTATGTGTTATTGCATATATGACTATATAACTTTTTTTGAAGATAAATCAATTTTTTTTTGACTATAGTTACCCTTTAAGTATGGCTTCCATGGGAATTGAAAGGTAGGTCAGTAGGTGGGTGTACCTGTGTTTGAGTGGGGTGTTAGGGGGTATCGTCGTTTACGTTTTAATCATGAAACAAACCGTTTTGATCTCATGACTCTTAAACCTTGAAATATCCACATTTGAGGATTATTACCATTATAGTCTATGGGGAAAAAATGTCCAGAAATTCCCCGGTAACGCTTCCACGGATTCCTTAGCTAAGTAATTGAACACTTCTCCTATATGCCCCGCATGTCTGTACTTATACGGTCAAAAAAAGCAAATGAATAAAACTGAAGAGGAATAAATAGAATGAACAGTAATTTGGCTCTTAAGGCCAGTATAAACAGAGGCACCTAATTTTACCTGAAAAAAGGAGTAAGTGATTGACTCGAGTATAAACCAAGGGTAGAAAATATGACCACTACTGCCTTCTGATTCTGTATTGTTTTGAGGCTTTAGTTGCCCTTTAAATGTAGAGTAAATCCCACACCGTAACCCCTAATTCCTTGCCACTCCAGAAATTTGGAAACTACATCTCCCAGAATGCTGTAGTTCCTGGGAGTTGTAGTTTCCAAACATCTGCAGTGGCCACCTCACTGCCACCAATGTAGACCACTCCTTACCAGTCCAATACTTGCAAATACGGGTAAAACCTCCTTTATTCATGCATATATCAAACCAACTTTTTTGTTTGTTATATGCACAAATAAAGGAGGTTTTACTGCTACCACTTTACTGTACTTGCCATTACAGACCTTGGTTTCCTCTACAAAAAAAGACTGGACCGTATTCACACTTTTATACTGGTTCTGTGTAATTATCTCTTTAATATATCCCTTTAATACATTCCAGCACCTTCTAGGTTAAACACATCCGACCCAACTATGATGAAATGACAGGAATATGTATCGACAACAACCGGAATGTTTATTAACAGCATCTCCTGCCTACACATCATGCTCTGCAGTCCAGCTGTGATCTGTGCCCCTATTTTGCTTGGAATCTTGTTAGGGAAACTGTTAAAGGGGAAGGGAAACTGTGTGATTAGGGGGTCCTCTAAGCAATAGGAAACAGCTGGATGAAAGGAGCATGTTGTGTTAATTGCGAAGGGGATGAAACCTATGGGGGAGGAAAGGGTCCCATCATTTTTGTTGGGTAAGAATAAAGGGTGAGGCCCTGCTTAGTCATCAAAAGCATCCATATGGGTTTTTCCATCCTTGCACAGAGCTGAAAGTTATGTTAATAAAGAACAAAGAAAAATGCCGGTATTTCATGAAACAGGCTTCCTATAGAACCTGATGTGTTTTTTTTTGTTTTTTGTTTTTTTTTCACCAGTTGGTTAAATTAATTTGGGACATCCAATGTCTTCTGTACAGTTCAAAACTATACAGCTTTAGGGCTTGTGTTCACACTCCACATGCTTTAGCGCGTATAGAAATGTACCCATCTTCCGTTCTGGCAAAGCTATCTGCCTCCTCCCTCTGCATAATGAGCTTTTTAGAAACTTAAGCATTAAGGGCTAAGCCCCACTAACGCGTTTTACGCCTTTCCGCACACGATTTTAAATAATATGGCACCTGTTTTGGCAACGCATGCAATCGCCATTTTTTTGTGCAATCGCATGTTTCCATAGTGGAAAACAGAAAAATTAAATGTGCGACAACGCACGCAATCGCGTCCACGATTTTGGTACGTTGAAGTGGAGTCTAAGCCTAAAAGTAGTGGCAGCAGGGGAAACGGCTGTCATTCATTGTCTGTTATGTCAGTTGCCACAGCCTTGATTGCGTGAGGGGAGGAGCCATCTTACTCTGCAATAATCCAACAATAATACTTTAAGATCTGGTTAGTAATGTATCTAATAAATTGCTGAATATATCAGTTAGAGGCAGGTAACAGACATGTGAAAAGTTTTTTTTAAGGGTGGACATTCCCTTTAAGAGAAGAAGCTTGTGTACCCCATTGAGTCATCAGACACCGGCAATTAAACTCACTCAGGATTTTTACTGTTCAGGTCTGTGCCCTGCTAAAGGGTTTTACATGCAAATCATTGGAATCCTTCATTGTTAATGGTGACAGGCAATGTTTAACTTCAGTGGGAAGCTGATTTAAAAAAACAAACAAACAAAACACAAGTGGTATGAGACTCTTTTTAAAGGATCCCCCCCATGACAAACTTGTTGTCCGCCTGCACATCTCCCTTGTGAATCACTCCCATGTGGCGAACATCGGGGTTATGCGACACCTGGTGGCTCACTTGCGGTAGTGCAGTGCTTCCGTGCATACTAATTGTGGGTTAAAATATAAGATAATGCGCCCCTTAACAATGTGTTGGTAGGATATTATGCCAACTTGGAGTTGTATGGTCAGGGAAATCCTTTGTGGTGTAATTTTCCTTATATTGCACTGTAAGGGGCACATTACCCCTTTTATATATACCTCCTAAAGTGGTTTTAATACCTGCATATTGGTATACATGGTTTTGCTGTAAACTCAAGTCCTCATTTTCTTTATTTGAAAGTTTTAAGCCAGAAAGTTTTGAATTCAAGAATGTCTTTTGCATTGATGCCGGCATCTCCTAGGCCAAATAAATTCTCGTACTGGCAGTTAGTATCTCTTTGGCTTGGCCTGCTGTGTTTTTCATGGCTGCTAACCAAGGGTGGGGGAAATACGTGTTCATTCTGGCTGCAGTGTCGCCTGCCTATAAATGACAGCGAATAAGAAGATTCCCTACTTTTCTTTTGTGCTCCCCCCCCCCCCCCCCCCATCACAATGTTCAGATTCTTTTTCTTCTGCTTCTTACGTCCTTAGGTGACTCATGGAAAGGGAACGTGGCAAAACATCTGTTGAATTAGTCCAATGAATATAGTGAACTAGGAGCTTTTTTGCTGTGTGTATCATCTGCAGTTCAGTTTGTTTTACATACTTGGCATTGTAACATTTAAAGTTGTAAAATTACCATGAAAATGTTTGCAAGAAACTACACACATGCTAAATTACGCCCTTGAAACTATTTATTGTAAATTCCCATTTCTATTATTAAATATTGTAACATGCTATCTGCTCTAAGGCCTGCTATATATGGCTTTTTTTTTTTTTGCCCAATCGACCGATACTTGCGGGTGTCAGTTGGGCACTGGGCTGATGTCAGTGGCCTGTTCGACCGGATAAGAGAAATGGGAAATTGGACTTTCTGGTAAATCACAGCCGATCTTGTGGTTTCCCTATGGGACTGCACAATTATCTTGCAAAATGTTGTCTACTACAACTATTGCCCAACACAGAGATTTGTCCTAGCAAAGCGCTCACTATTAGCAAATGCTTGGTTGGGACAAAGATCCCATTGTGTGTACCCAGCCTTACAATTGCTTCAACTGATTTACCAGAGTTCCAAAGCCAATGTTTGGGCCAACTAATTGATTGATGCAGCTACATATGCTGGATCGGTCGTAGTTTACAACAGGGTTTCTCAAAGGGTGTGCTGAGTACACTGGCTCTCTGAAGTCACACCAGAGATGTGCCCCAAAACTTTGCTAATGGAAATAATTTCACTAGTATAACTGAAATTGTTTTTCCACTGGGAATTTTTTTTTTTTTTTTTTGCCATTAAGTTTTATTGAAGAACGGGAGTTAAAGTAGCTGGTTTTCAGGGAGTTACTGGGATCATAACACCAACTGTTCTTTTTAAATACAAGATTGCTGTTTTTGATTTTAATACCACCTGTGTTCAATCAGCCCCTATCTGTTGTATTTGAAAATCTGATGGAGCCAGAGAATCTATATGGCTGCAGACCGTGTAGAGGCACAGTGCAGTACAATACAGCATTGCTAGTTGCTCTTTCATGACTGTGTGTGTGTGGTCCAGAAATGTCTGAATATTGATAAATGACACAACGTCAAGGATCTGTTATCGGCAATTTCTTGCTGGGGCCATTAAATCATTTTAATGAACTATATGTCCCTTTTAACAGAGCACTCTTGTTGTTCTATGTATTTTGGCAGTTGACATGTCCTTTGGAGTTCATCCCAGCCTAAAATGTCTTCTGCTCAGGCATTTAACTGATTGGCTGCTAAAACCTGCCTGAATACATTTATGTGGTTGCCCCTTTAATGACTGCATGCAGGATATATTTATTTGCAAAATAAATTGCCCTTTTTATTTTAGTATTAGAGTCTATACAGCTGATACCTCAAATCCTACCTTGTCTCCAACGGGAGGGTCAGTCCACCGAGGGTCTGGATCCTCCAAAGCAACATCACAGGAGACACCATGACACCATCAACCGTAGATGGGGGAAAAAAAAAAAAAAAATTTATCCCAGCAATAAAAACATGGCTAATGGGACAAACCTGAAACCCTGATGCGTTTCTTGACGCTACAACGTCACTTCACTTAATCCCTCTGAAGTGACTTTGTAGCATACAGAAACGTGTCTGGGTTTCCTGTTAGCCATGTTTTTATTGCTAGAATAAAAGGTTTTTTTTTTTTTTTTTTTTTTTATGTTGATGTTGTCATGTGGTTCTGCTGCTTTTTGTCCTATTTATGTCTGCTGCATGCAGACCAATATTGACCAACCGGGATATGAACCACTCTTATTTTAAAGGACCAAATTCTAATGTACAAGCATTTAGCCCCAGAACACCTATACATTGTAAGATGCATTTCTGTGGACGTCCTAGGCTACAAGTAAGCCTAGGTGGTACACGTGGGCAAATATTTCAACCCGACTGACTAAAATAACTGCGATACTTTTTTGCCCACTGCCGACCGATGTTGGTTGAACCTTTATCCAAATTGGCCAAAATTTAGATGTTTGTAAATTTCGGGTGATCTCGCATGTTCGGACAATTTACCAACATATCTGATCGGTTGCACCAATATATTTGTGTCAATTTTTTTATTTTTGTAATGAGATGTCCAGATCAAAATACAACTCTTAGCCAGGGAGTGCTGGGGCCGCAGTTTGGACATCCCTGCTGTAGACTACTTTGATGGTTGAATCTATGTAATGCCTTAGCTAAATTGAAATATGTTCATCTGAACCTACAAATCTTTTTACAAGAGCTCCAGTGACATTTCTAGTAGGTGGAATTTTTGCCGATAACATGAGGATATTACTTGTGCTTTACACCATGACTCTTTAATGACTTGGGGCACACAATCTATGAACAGGCTGGATTACTTGATCTTTGAACCACGCAAAGTACATATATTTGTATAAAAGAAATGTCTACATAAATTAGTTTTTAATAGAATAGCTTTGTTGCAAAACCTAAATTGTTGTCATTCCCTTACCAGTTTTGCGAAGAGGTACATCGTACGTTGCCCACCCCTGTCCTACTGTGAATTTGTATGGTTTTGAACTGTATACCCTGGTTTGATCCATAATGAAGAAGAGCGTTTTCCTTCCAAGCATATAGTTTCCCTTAGTAGTAAGTATTCTGAGAAAATCAAGGATACAGCTAAAGTAAAACAGTATTGGGGCTGATGGTGATAAAAAATAGTTTTCGCACTATTAACACCAGTACATAGTTTCCCTTCACCGATTTTCTTCCTTTGTTTAGTTAAACAGAAATTGATATTTCATACCAGGTTTCAGAGATTTCCCTAGAATCCTACATGTGCTTTGCCAGCTAATCTGTTATGGAGAACAAATCAAAGCAAAAGGTAAAGAGCAATTTAAGGCTAAACTAAATGGGCAAAATGTGCTGTTTCATGGACTTTTGCAATTGACTTTATTAGCCTGTTAAACGGGAAGCACTAGTAATGGAAGAATCAAATGAATGTGCCCAGCAACACATTTATGGGACTTCTCAAACTGCTGATTAAAATGATCTATTAAATGCCTAACCAGGGTGTCCAGGGGCTTGCTTCTTTCAGTGCTCACACACCCAAACTGCTACCATGGGCTACCATCCCACAAATGGGGACAAGGTATGGGTTTGTGTGCGTAATGAATCAAGTGGGCTTGTTTAAGGGCAGAAATGCCCTTTCATCAGATGTTTCTGAGTAATTGTTCTGCCCTGAACTTTAATGCCTTCTATTCACTGTACGTGAAGACATCACAAGTTATGGGGAGAGGAGTTTGGCCTCTTCTTATACTAAAGAGCAGCGGCTGCCAGTTGAGGTGCCTTTAGGTGGGTGGTGGTCCCAAATTTATGACTCTTATATAGGCACATCAAATTCTATGTTAATGCAGTGTGCGTTCAGATCAGGAATCTAAGGCGGCCCCAAAAATTCACTGCATAGCCTATAATGAGAACCTAACCCTAGTATTGCTCCTCTGTGGCAGTTTGAACTATGCAACCATTATGACATAAACATGAACAAACAGCATGTCCACCACCTCCCGCTGTCATATTCGGGAGTGACTAAAGTGACACATGTCCGACAGGGCAGATGATGCACAACCCCAGAGCGCAAGACCGACTTGCTTGTGTGTATGCGTTCACTCGGGTGTTGTTCTGCCATGGCAGGTTGACCAATAATTCCTGAGCAAATGCATACACGCGGTATTATTGGCCAAAATGGGCGTTCATTGCGTGTGCACGCGCTCGCCTATCTTTCCTTGTTCTTCCTATCGGATGCGTGTACAAGGCTTTACTCTACACAGATAGTGTTGCAGAACTGCCGTAATAGATTTGTTAGAAAGTGCCCGGATCTTTACTTACCTTCCCTCTTTCCTCCGCCACACTGCCCGGCCCTCTGCATGGAAATGCAAGCAGGGGGCTGGACCGTCAGCCGCGTCCCTGATTGGCTGAGAGGCAGCCAATCAGGGACACGGCTGCCGGCTACTCAGAACTCTGGAGGATAGAGGGAAGGTAAGTAACTATCGGGGCACTTTTTAAGAATTCTATTATGGCGGTTGGGGCTGGGGGACCAATAACTATAATATGTACAGGGGATTATACACTAGGGAGAGGGGGGGGGGGACTCTCCTGCGCATGCCTCAGACCTTGTTGAGGCTGAGACAGGCACAGGATGAGTCACACAGACTTCTACACTACACTTTCCTGGACTTTGGAGGGCACAGCATGGCAACCATAAGAGCTGGATGTAATGTAAGGATTTTTGTACCTACAGATTGGGGCCAGTATGGGGTTAAATTTGAGTTTTGGGGGCGGACATGCCCTTTCAATTTCTTTTTTGTTTACTGCAGTTACTGTCGCTTGCTACTCAATGGGATTGAATGTTGATTGCAGTGTGGCCACCCACATTGACATGCACTGACACTGTGCTGCATTTATCACATGCAAAACGTTATCATAAGTGGCCTAGCCCTAGCCCTAAATCTACTCCATATTAGTTTTTTTTTTTTTTTTTAATGCAGTGGAACATCACGCTTGTGATTTAGTGCGATGTTCCGGTGCGTTAACACAGAGGCAGCCATTCTTTTCAGTGGCACCATTGTGCGTTAATGCACAAAACTGCTGCATGCAGTGCAGGTGTGAATGGTGCCATTCACTCCTATGAGCAGAGCATTTTGGTGCGATGGTTCAGCAATCGCACGTGTATATGAACCTTTAGTCTGCTTGTCTTCTGCAAGCTTTCTAATGAATTATCTATTACTGTTGTGGGACAACAGCCTTGCAGACCAATTTAAAGCAGTGTGTGGCGTATGGTTTGATCACTGACAGGCTGACCTTCCACCCCTTTAACCTGGTGGCAGCACTTGTACGTCTATTTGCAAAAGTCGTCCACTGGATAGGGCGATGAGCACGTGCACTCAACTTCTTCGGTAGTCCCTGGTGAGGCCTGCTCTGAGTGGAACATGTCCTGTTGAACCACTGTGTTTTGTCTCTGTTTGAGGGCAGTCTTGTTATAGCCCAGGCCATCTTTATGTAGAACAACAATGCTTTTTTTCAGATCATCAGAGTTTTCTTTACCATGAGGTGGTATGTTCAACTTCCAGTGATCAGTGTGAGAGCGATAACAACAAATATAACGCACCTGCTTCACATTCACACCTGTAACACTAAAAAGGCACATGACACCAGGGAGGGAAAATGACCAATTGGACACTATTTGGACATTTTTCACTTAGGGTTGTACCCACTTTTGTTGCCAGCTGTTAAGACATTAATGGCTGTGTGTTATTTTGAGGGGACCGTAAATTTTACACTGATTCAATGTAAATTAGTCACTACTAATTGTACAGGTTACATAACTGTCATATCTTCAGTATTGTCCCATATAGAATTGGGGGGTTTACTCACTTTTGTGAGATACTGTAATAAGTGTTTGTAAATGTAAAAATATAAAGGAATGGGATCCTACCCCCCCCCCCCCCACAATCGATGGGGCCTAGTGGGCAGGCCTACTCTAACTTTCCCAGGGCCTAGTGGGCAGGCCTGTTTTCCCTTTCCTGTGTCCCAGTGGGCAGGCCTGCTCTGGATTGCCCTAACTCAGTTCTTGTTTGCACCGTGTTGAGCATTATTATGACTGCCAAAACTGTATGATTCAATTTGACCTCAATGTACTATGATGAGGAATGTGTGAGGGAGAGTAGGAGGGACATCTCCTGATCACCTTTCCGGAGACCAGGGTTACTAGCCAGACGCTCGCTGTAGGATAATGCTGCAATTTCCGGCTTTTCAACTGAACAGTCTGTTTTGGAGGACCGAAGAACAATGTATTTCTACTAATTAACCCTTTCTGTGCAGTCGAACCATAGAATGCATTGTTTGTGTTGCATACCCTACCATGGTGAAAGATATGAAACTAAGCAAGGGAAGGATGTCTGTTGGAAGCTCATTGTTAAGTGATGATTGAATGGCTTAAAAATGCCCCGAAGCATTGAGGGGGAAAAGGGAAATTTGCCTGTTTCCCACAGGGAGGAACAGATCCAAACTCATTCTACTGGGTGACTTATGTGTTCTATCAGTAAAGAAAAAGACATAGGTCTCGGAGCTCATAGAGGGCATTTCTTGCATACAGATTTACACCGTATGTTTATAGACAGTGGCTGGAAGTACCTATAGGTACAACATACAAACACCATGGGTTAGAACGAAATCGGAGAGTCTAAAGCAAAAAACATTGTTAAAATATTTACCATAAAAAGAAAACAATACTTTTCTCACTCCCGTCGCATTAAAAGAATCAAATGTATCTAAAGTAATTTAATGTGCTTGCAAGAGGATGCGAGACAAATGTATTGGTGATTGGTACTTCCTGTGACATCCCTTCTTGTCCATAAAAATATATTTATAATAATAGAATGTAAATGTAATCAATTTAGGGTAGAGGTACATTGATTTATATTCAGATTATGCAGTCATATATGCTGTAAAGAATATTAATTCATCCTTATTAATGGGCCATTGCACAAGAAATTTACATTCTGAAAGTCTGAGCCCCAGTCCGAGCGTTTGGGAATCACTGCGTTGTATAATAAAGGTAGCACCAGTAAGAACAGTGTTGAATGAAACAGATGCAGCCTTTCCTGGTGCAGGTGCCCCCATTGAATTTCTTTTTTTGTTTGTTTACCCTAAATATTTATAGGCATCTAATTCTGTGGAGAAACCTATATATTTCATACACCATTTAATGGGGTTCTATTCTACCCATTATTACCTGTGAATTCATTATTGTAATCTAGATTGCAATGAAGATGCTAAAAAAAATATTGCAAGGCTCTGTTTACCAGTAATCTGAAGGATGTTGTTTCTGAAACATATATATTTTTTTTTTTCCAGTTTAACTGAAGAACGGAAGGTAAATGAGCTATGTATTGCCTCTAGTTCTTTAGTAAATCTTGCAGGAGAGGAAAAGAACTTCTATACCGAACTTCTATTAAAGGGCATCTATACCGAAAAATAGGTTATTTTTAAATTGACCATAACTGGAAACTATAATTCTTCCCAACCATCACTGTATCATTTTTTTTTTTTTTTTTTTGATCTGCACCCTATTTCTTTAGATATCCAATCTAAAACTTCTTGTATCTTGGCTGTCAATCAAGTTCTCAAACTATTCTTCTGTAAGTAGTTTTACTGTAGCTGAATGGTGACAGAGGTTTGACAGTTGGAAAGCTGTGCGCAGGCTTGACAGTTGGTTTGTAGGAAAAGTCAGGTCGGGTGGGAGTGGTTAAAAGAGGGAGGGGGGATACTGCTCCTAAACAAAATGTGTGTTTGATTTGCGTGTGGTGCTGCATACCTTCAATCTGAGTGCTACTTGCATGTATTGAATTATAGATTAAGATGAGGCAAGGTAATTTTTTCAGTATAGTGTCCATTTAAGAGGATTGCTCCAGCGCTGGCTTCTTACTGGCAGTCCTCGATGCATCCACGTTCTCTTGCACTGTGTGCTCATGCGCATACAATGCAATCTGTGGTATGCAGCTGAAATATTTCTAATCAGCAGTAAATTGTGATTTGATGGTCTGGCAACCATATTGGTTTTAAAATCACTTTAAAACCAATATCAACATGCTGCAGTGCTAATTAGATATGAATATGTGCATTGCTGTATTGAAACTCATGGAGAAATGTTAATGTGAGTGGGTGATTCTCCCTGTGGGACCCAACCTGTGAAACATAACAGACATTTCAAAAAAATGCAATTGGTGCAAATGTCACCAGTGAGCTACCTTATAAAAGACTCCTACCATTCGCTATTTTACAATAACTCTAAAGGTAAACCACACCAGTGTTAACCTTAGCTGCCGCCAGTTTTTTTTTTTTACGTTATTGTACTATAGCGATCTTTCATAAATTTTGCCCTTAATCTTTTGCTATAACATTTACTTTGTATGACACGTGCTAGTAAAAATGAAGACTTTATGTATTGGTGGTGTTGGGTTTTTGCAGTGGCTGCAGCAAAGCATGTTGACTTGTTATTGATACCTCTATAACTTACCTCTTTAACTTGCATTTCCCTTTCGCAGCATCAGTATCCTGGTTGGAGCTCCCAAGGCAAATACTAGCCAAGAAGACGTGTTTGAAGGTGGATCTGTGTTTTATTGCCCGTGGCAAAGAAATGGGACCAACTGCACTGCAATCGATTTTGACACACAAGGTAAATGTGGCTAAAGAAAACTATTTTAAATGCTAAAAGAAGGGAGTACACCTTAAAGGGGGAACTGTGGTCCAAAAATGAAAGGAATTGCACTCCTGAGAGATGTTGCAATTTATATCCATTGTTTTATTTTGCATAGTTTTGAAGATATTTACATTTTTGTGTGTGATATGGCAGCAGCATCACCAGGTCCCCTGCGCTTCCTGCATTTGCAGGTCCCCCTTGGCCCCTTCCCTTTTACAGTCCCATGTTGCCCCGGCCACTCGTGGGTGCCTTGGCCCCACCCACTCACAGGTGCCATGGGCCACTCAGACCCCCGCCCCCCCACCTACAGAATGCTGTGTGAGAACTCTGCATGAAAAGGCTGTTTTCACATTCTGAGAGAGTATGATTCCCTTACCTTCACTGTGAGGATCTTCACTTCACACAGCAGGAAGGGGGAGGGACTTTCTGTCCTGTCACTGAAGTCTGAGGCTGTGCTCGCTGGCGGCGAGGTGGAATGTCATAAGTCAGTCTCCCACCCATTAACTTTCTGGTCAGTAATTTCTTTATATCTTGGGCTGTGGAGCACGTAGAGAGGTGGTTGATGGCTCGTTTTAAAAGTAGGAAACTGACCTTTCATTTAAACTTGTGGAGACCACAGTTCCCCTTTAAAACAAACTTTTATGACTTATAGTTCAGAAACTGCAGATTATGGTAAACTGATGTATTTATCTTTCTATGTCGTTTCCATATCTGTTTGAAATCCAAGGTTTTCACTATCCCCTCTTTCTAGCAGAGTTCCCCTCTTTCTAGCACAGGGAAATACCAAGTAGCTGGCTGGTGAATTCCTCTTTTTCTGCCTGCGTAAATCTCATTAAGCATGCCTGAAGCTTAACAAGCAACGGTAGGAGCTATTAATGTCAGGGCTTAGAAATATGGAATGCATGGTTTTATTTAGTCAGGAAATGTTTGGATGTGAACTTCTTTAAAGGAAAAGTTCGGTGAAAAATTATTTTATTTAAATTATTAGTTTATATTATGCATACCTAGTTATTTTACCGTATATACTCGAGTATAAGCCGACTCGAGTATAAGCCGAGGCACCCATTTTTGCCTCAAAAATTAGAAAAAATGATTGACCCGAGTATAAGCCGAGGGTACACAGTAACCCTAATACCTTTCCACTGTAGATGTTTGGAAACTACAACTCCCAGCATGCTTGGTTGCTGGGAGTTGTAGTTTCCAACCACCTATAGTAGAAAGGTATTGGGGGTTACTGTATGGCATACTGTCCCCCACCCTAATACCTTTCCACTGTAGATGTTTGGAAACTACAACTCCCAGCATGCTTGGTTGCTGGGAGTTGTAGATTCCAACCACCTATAGTAGAAAGGTAATGTGGGTGTCTGCATGGCATACTGTCCCCCCAGTCCCCCCCCAGCTCACTTACCCGTACCTGGTCTTCAGTCTTCCCTTCTGCAATCCAGAAGCAGCCGCGAGTCCGGCGGCAGTTCCCATTACTGCTTCGCGGCTGCGCAATGACGTCATCCCCGCCAGCGTGCGTGATGACGTCATCGCGCAACCGCGAAGAACTACTGGAACTGCCGGCGGACTCGCGGCTGCCTCTGGATTGCAGGTACGTTCCTTGTGACTCGAGTAAAAGCCGAGTCAAGGTTTTTAGGTTACTTTTTAAACCTAAAAACCTCGGCTTATACTCGAGTATATACGGTACATCTTCTCCTTTTTGAAAATTCAGTTGATTTCCTACCCTTTGTTATGCCCTGCTTTTGTCATTAGTGAGCTGAAATTTTCAGGTTCTGCAAAAGTCGCTCTTCTTCCCAGAATGCACACTACCCTGGAATGTTCCTAACTATAATTTCTACTGATTGGGTCAAACATGCTCAGATCTCTACTGAGCAATTGAATCAACCCAGGCCTGCAAACAGAAAGTCAGTACTTCGGAAGCATTTATTTATACACAGACAAAATGCTGAATTAAGGTTAAGGTAATTGGCATGGAAAAATACTGATATTTTCCCTAAAAGCATATGTATTTGAGCTGAACTTTCCTTTTTAAATGATCTCTAAACACCAGTGATTCAGGAGACCAGTAACCTTTAGATGACCATACACTGGTTAGATTTTAAAGCAGATTAGATGTTCAACATTTACTGTCCAGAGGTTCTTACCTGCGATGTTTTCTGGCCGGATAAATATTACTCTTCGGAGTGTGACTTCATTTACTAATTATTCCTGGCCGGATTACGTGTTACATATGTAGGGTCAATGTTAAAGTGGATCATGAAGTCTGGTTTGGAGAGCGTTGCAGGTAAGCTACGAGTGTATAAGGCATCTTTAGTTTAGCAACATAAATATGTTTTGGTAAAGTAAATGATTCCGGTTAGTAAAAACACCCATGCTAATTATCTAATGGACCTAAAATGCCTTGTTCTCACCCCTGGGATTCCTACTCTCTAGTGTGCTCACAGGTTTAACGTAGGACGTGTATCGGGAGATCCCATTGAAGGAATATTGCAGGTAAGTTTCTAGTGTGTGGGCACCTTTTCATTGTGTGGGGTCAGGAAAACATCCTACTTTGTTTGTTACAGCAGCTAATATTTCACCGATCTCTGTAAAGCAAGAAACAGCCTGGGGGTTTCTTTCTAGGGAGAAATGCTTTCTGTGCTTTCCAGCACTGCCATGTTTAAACAACGGGATATAGCATGTATCATTGCCTAACATTACTTGCTTTTATAGACTACAGACACAACAAGGACATTTTTATTTTTTATTTATCTAGAGAGGCCCGTTTTTCACTTACATACTTCATGTCAACATTGTTGCTTTTCCTATATATACAGTAGTCTGCTTTGTTTTCAAGATCCATCAGTTTATACAGTTTTTAAATTCAGCCTCCCAAGAGGTTGGGTTAAATGTCAAGTGATGTTAGGGCTGAGAGTTGATAGTATCTGTGTTTTGATGTGTGTGGTAAGACCCCCCCCCCCTTTTTTTTTTTTTTTTTTTTTTTTTAAACGATTTTTAGTGACTTATTGCTTATTCATCGTGGGGCAAAATTATTAGACGCTTTTTTTTTTTTTTTTTTTTTTAACCTCAAAAAATGTTACAGGACAATTCTACTTGCCTACTAGAAAAAAAAATTAAAAAACAAGCAACCATAACTGTATTTTGTAAATATCCAGTTTTAAACAGGATTTAGAAAGCTTGTTCTTTTTAAAATCCATATGCACAGTTTTTAGTGACAATGAAGGGCATTACTATTTCTAATCTATGTAGGTGTGGTTTTAGCTAAAAAGTAAGAATGAATACATGCAAATAGTTTGCTATTACTTATGCTTAAGCTAGGTACACACAGTAACGATTTCTGAAAGATGACAGACAGGATCTGCAAGATCCTGTCTGCCATCTTTCAAAGATCTGCATACAACACAGTCCCGAGCGTTCTCTCTATAGGGAGAACGCTCGGGACTGGTGTTTCCATCGGCCGCGCTAGACTCCCATAGGAGTCTAGCGGCCGATGGAAATTTTCGGCCTTTCCCGAACGAGCGTACGGCCGACCGATCGTGCGGCCGCGCGCTCGTTGGGACGAACGTACACACAGTAACGATAAAGCCCCGATACCGTCGGATCCGACGGTATCGGGGCTTTATCGTTACTGTGTGTACCAGCTTAAGTCCCTAAGGCATAGTTATTTGGCATGGCAGCCCGCAAGGGACAACCATGTATCTTCACGGTTATTAGACTGTTGGTAATTAAATGAAAAAAGCAACTACTTACTTTCTCCCTTTAGTTGCCCTTTTTAATGTTTCTTTGATGTCAGTTTCAGGTGATATATGAAGCCAATGTTTTTTTTTTTTTGTAAAATGCCCTAAAAAGTCCTTTGGATCGGGGTACAGTAGATCTTTCTATCTACTTTTGACATGTTAGAGTTTTGCTACTTTAGTAGTGGTATTCTTGCCCTTCTGTAAGAGCAATAACTGCTGTGGTTAAGAAAGGTAAAATGTATTGCCAAGTTATCAACTAGGCCCACCTAGGTTGGTTTACATGATAACCCAGATGGCAAATTCAAATTCTACTGGCTTGTTTCCATTTAAGTTGGGTACACACAGTACCCATAAAGCCCCAATACCATCGGATCCAATGGTATCAGGGCTTTATCGGTACTGTGTGTACCTTACTTTTCCGAACGAGCGTTCGGTCACTCGTTTGGAAAGGAGGGAAAATTTTCCTCGGCCGTGGTAGACTCCCTATAGAGGAGTCTGCCGCGGCCAAGGGAAATGCACAGTCCTGAGCATTCTCCCTATGATGTGCATAGGGTGAACGCTCGGGAATGTGTGTATCCAGATCTTTCAATGCTGGCAGACAGGATCTTTCTGAAATCTGTAGTGTGTGTACCTAGCCTTAAAATGAAAGGGTGCACACTGCTTATCAAGGAACCCCTCAGTTCTGAAACCCGAATGTTCTGTCCAAAACCCGGCCAATGGTTTGGATTTCGGACTTCTGAACATATTATCAAGGGATACCAAATGCATGAGTATTTTTGAGGGTTACCGAAAATAATCTCGTACGCTTGGTAACCCTTGAAAGTGAAGTTCCATTTTAGGATTTACAGAACTCTAGTGGTAATTAAAGATGGAAGAAACTTTTTTTGTTCCATTTTTTGGGTTTTTCCAATTTTTTAGGCAAGTTTCATATAAAATGTTGATGTCCTGAGAACTCACTGGTGGGATTCAATTTTTAATGTTAATGATTAAAACGTATGTTTTTAGCTTTTTATGTTCTAGTTTTTGATGCTATATTGTCTGTTTACACAGGTGTGAAATGAAATAGTTGGCTACGTTTTAAATTGTAAACAAAATGTTAAGAACAAAATTCATTTTGTAAGGGCCTGAAAGTTTATTACACTGTCTGCCAATTTTAGAACATCTAGTACACTGCAGCCCCGTACCTTTATAATTTACAGTAATATGCTAGTTCTGTTCCAATTAGTGGTGTATTGGTAGGTGAACAAACAAGAGCAAGCTCAATATGAATAAGAGTGAAGGCCTTCATAGTGAGCATGCACACGATTTAACTTTGTCAGAATGTAATTGCAATTATTCTGTTAAACAGCAGTGTAAAGCTTTCCCTCCTTGTTTTTTTTCTGTATTAATGTACCCATTAATATCATTGGCCGATCACAGGCAATATCGATTGGCTGAAATCTCATCCGGCCTAATAACGAAAATACAGTAATTTTAATTGTCCTGATTTTAATTGGTGGACACCACATGGAGTGATATCTCTACATCTGTGGCCACCTGAAGACTTACCCACAATATCAAGCACATGCAGTTCCAAAAACTGACCTTTTTTGCTATAGGAATTGTAGCGTTCCCGCTAGTGTCGTTCTGTTGCACACATTTCAGTGTGGAAATGCAATGTGTTTCCATAGCATAGAACTGAACTGCTAACACACAATGCAGGGGGAGTTCAGGGCATTTTCTTTTATTTCTGAATGTTCTTGCAGTTATTTACATTTGCTATGTAACAATGAGCTTTTATTAATGCAAAATATGATTTTGTGAATCGTACATCATATCTTTCTGTGGAATATCTATAGGACCAACTCTTTTACATAGTCTTGAATCACCTGATTCTCTCTAGAACAGTTCATGACCTTTTTCCTGAATGTATGTTGTAGGATAATGCCTTCATAGTATTTCTATGTGCTTGACTCAAATGTACCTTCCTGTAATGATCACTAATGTAACTTGGGAGACCCCCCCCCCCCACAGTTCCCCCGCCCCCTTACCCCCCACCCACATCACCCTCCCCCTCAGCAATCACCTGTTTTAAACAACTGATCGGTGTGAGCGTGCATACCAAGCTGTTTAGAAACTGCCGCTTGCTGGTACTTGGCAGCCCTTCCTCCTTTGCGGGGGTTGCAGGGGCAGTAGTTGCACACCTTGGTAATGGTTTAACCAGGGTTTCTCAACCTGTGGACAGGGGCATTCTGGTGTTCCTTTACAGAGTTAGTTGTCCCAGTTTATTTTGGTTGTGAATCCAGGGCTGGCCTAATCCAATAGCTATTTATCCCTGAAAATCTAAACCTGCCAATTATAATTTATTTTTATTTTTTGAGGTCTATATAAGTGGCTACTTAAAAGTGCAAGACTTGCTCTTTGAGTTGTTGAATGGTTTGACTTTTCATGTATATATAAGATAAATAATTTGATAAATACCTTTAAATGTTATTGTACTATGCTGAATTGCACAACATAACTGCATTAAGCGTATATGCCATTGATTCCTTGCCATAGAAATATTTGACTGTGGGCTGCCCAGTGCACCATTGTATTTAAACCCCTGGTTTTGTCCTTGTACACATGTCTGCAATCTTTATCCAGCGTTGGGAACAAATAATTAGGCCTGCCTACCTTTATTTCCTCTGAAAAGCACTCAATTTGTCTAGAAAGTCTACACATCACTTTAAATAAACCCTTGCAATTGAAAAGGTTAATGACTTAAGAATGTGCACCCCGTGGCTGTTTGTACACAAAGCGCTTAAACACCAGAAAACCAACTGCTGAGGTTATTCATCTTTGTTTAATGTGTTTAATCTTTCAAATGAATTGTGAATGGAAAGTAACTGAATGATGGAGGGTTCTTTCAGTAGCACTCAGCCAGACGGCAATAAGGACACAAGGCTCTCCTCGATTATACACTAGTAGGAATAATTAGTGGTGTAAACAGATATCACTATTGTGTCAAAAAACAAACCAAAAAAACCTGTTGACGGTTTTAGAAAAAGAAGAAGATTAAAAAATAACTCTCTCCCTCCCTCCCTCCTACACTTATAAGATATATATATAATATTTCTCTTAACATATATGCAAGCAGTGAAGGGTAATCACCTGCCTAAAGTTAAAATGGATACATTTAGTTACATAGTTTGTACAAACTTGCATCAGCTGATGCGCCACAAGGCAGTATCCCAGCATCAGTCCTAACCTAGTGAATAAAGTACAATTCCTGGGGAACAAGACCATACCTTGCTTTTCTCTT
The DNA here is from genome assembly GCA_019447015.1 of Hymenochirus boettgeri. Taxonomy (NCBI): domain Eukaryota; kingdom Metazoa; phylum Chordata; class Amphibia; order Anura; family Pipidae; genus Hymenochirus; species Hymenochirus boettgeri. The sequence continues at coordinate 280,943,818 of CM033470.1, forward strand.
TATTTTAGTATGACCTATTCCAGGGAATCATGGGAGCTTACAGAACTTCAACCTTCTTTTTACTGGACTGCCTTAGGGGCGGGGAATAAATTTACTCAGGGACAAAAAGTAATTTAGAATAAGGTTTGAGCTGTGTGTGTGTGTGTTTTTTTTTTTTTTTTTTTTTTTTTTTCTTCAGGGTTAGGTATATAACGTTTTATAAATGGCTTGTTGTAGGAGTGATTGTAGAATGTTTGGTTTATATTGGGTATCTAAAACCTCTTTTCCTGTGCCTACATCCACACCCCTTGGGGCATGTAGTGGACATTTTGTCCAATTCCATTGCAACCCTATTGCTTTTAACGGTCCTAAGGATGAAGATAATATGTCTGTAATTCATTTTTTTAGTTTATGATAATATAGTCTATGTTCCTGATTCCTAACTGACAAGTGACCAGGGGGTGGAGATGCCCTTTAATGAGACTGGAAGGGTGAATGCCTCCCCATGCTGTTTTCCTTTCAGGAATATCCTGTGTTCTTGGCCTGGTTGTCTGTGGTTATTATCTGATATTGCAATGAACTCGTGGGTTTGGCCCATTTGATCATTGTTACCAGATGCTCCTTTTTACTCTGGTCATTCCTTTTGTAAATCCAGTTTGTTTATTTCTGTCCTTGGACTAAAGAAAGCAAATGGTGATTTTCCTTTTTTATGGGAAAAACATCTTTTGGTGATCAAATTTCCATTACTTCACCTGCTTCGCTTTAATTGGTTAAATTGTGAACAATACTGGTGATGAAATAAGCTGCCGTTAAAGGGACGGTCGTTATTCAATCAGCTATAGGTCTTTCCTGCCCCAACAAAAAATCTAGTAACCGTGATGTATCCTATGTGTAGCTACTCAAAGTAATTGTATTGGCTTTTATAGTTACAATTCACTTCAATGATGGTTGAAGACTATTAAAGCTACACAAAATAGTGTTTACATATGCAATATTTTTTCTAAATCACTGCTAGTATGTGCAGGATTTCAGATAGTCTGTTCTATTAACAGATGGCTACTGTCCTCGCACAGTTAAACCTATGCAATTGTGGCAAAAGATCCTGACATTGCATATTCTATATTATTACACATGTTATATTTGTAACAAGTTTTATGTCAAATATTTCTTCCAAAAATGGATTTTTTTCCCCTTCAGATTTAAAGGGAATATCCACCCGCAACTAAGAATACGTATAAGTAGCTCACCTGCCAAACCTCAAAAACACAATAGTTTTAATGGTCTTAGATGTAATACAGACAGCCAGCATTCTAATCTTCTGTCTCACTCCCAGTGTCTTTCAAGGTAGCTGCTTCCTCTACAAGTTCACACAGCTTTGGGGAGGGGCAGTGGAACATCTGGACCTTAGAAACCATTATGATTGTATCAGAATTTTTTAGGAAGGGTGGAAATACCCTTTAATCTGGTATATAGGTTATTATACATTACTCTTTGCAGGTTATTCCTTAACCTATGGACTTTAATATACCACACAGGTAACCGAAACGGAGTTATCAATGAATCCTTGCCCACTGAACAAATGGAGTTCAAGTCTGAACAATGGTTTGGTGCCACTGTCCGGTCACATGGAAAGACTATACTGGTAAGAAATAAAACTAAATCTAAGTTCCAGCTAAACTGCAAAATTTTATATTGATGGAGGGATCAGCTCTGTGTCTAGTAGTTGTGTTTTTTAGCGCTTGGCCACAATAATGTGCTTTTAAGCGCAATCTGATTGTGCTTTTAAAAGTGGACAATAGTGTGGCCACACTAGTGTGCTGGCGCGTGACCCCATTTTCTATTGCTCAAACCGAATGCACTCCAATTTACTCACTTTGCTTTAGTCTTGAAATAGTTTTGTATTCTATAAAATTCCACAACAAAAGTTAAAAGATAAAAAACTATATTAAAGGCCCCTTGTGCTGTAGGTGTCCCTTGTGACGTTGGGTTGTTGGATATTATCATATAACCATTAGAGATGGCCTGACTTCAAAGTTCGGTTCGTTTTCGAACTTCAGTAAGTTTGAATTCGGACCCATACTTCAATGGGGGGTGATAGTTCGAAAATTCCGGATGATTTACAGATATGGTAACTTGGCTGGGCAACTGGGAAATGGTCTAGGAAATGTCACGATCACACAAACTTGTTAAAAAATTGAGGGTTACCGACAGTTACTTTGAGGTTTAGTGAAAATAGAACTATAAATTTGAGATTACCGAAAACTAACGATACTTTCAAGGGTTACGGAAACTAACGATACTTTCGAGGTTATTGAAAATCAAAGGCTAGATTCGAGGGTTGGCAAATGATACATTCTAGGGTTAGCGAAAACGATCCGTGCATTAGAGGGTTATCAACGCGAACGATATTTTTGAGGGTTAGTGAATGATACATTCTAGAGTTACAACGGGCCGTAAATTCAATATTATCAAATACAGCCGCGGTCTGTTAAATGAACTAGTTCGAACTCGGGTTTGAGTTCGTTTTTGTGTCCATCTCTAATCACCAACAATGGGAAGTAAACAAAAATATTTCTACATGGTTAATACCTGCATCTGCCGACATATTGATCTTGTATTGCTCAGTTGTGGATAGCTATGAGCCTCCATGGACCACCAGCCATAGTTTTCTCTATCTGTTGTGCCCGCTGTGTAAAAAGATTTTACTAATAGGGTATCTGGAGCATCTTTCATTACGTGAAATCTTTATGCTTTTGTCTGGTTAAAGACATGACCATGGTGTTGTATACTAGTCGTACCTTTTTTTTTTTTTTTTTTTTTTCTTTTTCCTAATAAGGGGCGGAACAAATGGCCAATCATCCATTTTCTTTCATTCACACCCGTAACCTACATACTGGTGTGAGGTCCTAGAAATCATTTTGTTCTTATTTTAGGCCTGTGCTCCAAGATACAGCTGGAGAACAAAGAAGGATGAAAGGCACAGTGACCCCGTGGGAACATGTTATTTATCGGTCAATAATTTCACCACCTTCATAGAGTATTCACCCTGCCGCACAGGTATCGCTACAAACGTGCAATGTGCTATGGACTTGAGGTAAAGGAGGATGGCGATGGCTACCAACTAATACATGTTTTATTCCAGATTTCAGTGATCCTTCTGGCCAGGGGTACTGCCAAGTGGATTCAGTGCCGAGTTTACAAAGGTAGTGTAGATTACACAGTACACTAATGCATTGAAGATGCTATCTTTGGAGGTGCAATTAGTTTTGCAATCGTATAAAGTAAATCTCCCTCTTGGTGCATTGTGGTGTTGTCTTTTTACAGCAATGTTATCGGGCGTTGAAAGTCTTGCTAAAGTTAAGCTACCGCAATTCACAATACCTCTGCAAAAAGTCACTCTGACGATAAACCCTAGTTTAAAATCTGTCAATGGGGCACAGATCAATTCGTTGAGGTTATAATGTCTTCAGGCCATCATATGTACACAATGGTTTCTATTAATTGTTTTATGCTGCTTTTACAATTTGCAGGTTTATGCAATAGGAGACCTACTTGTGACATTATCATATTAATATCATTATTCATCATAGTAACCCCCCCCTTTTTATTTTGCTGCAGAATGGAAGAGTTTTATTAGGTGGACCAGGCAGCTACTTCTGGCAAGGTAAATATTCTTGAAGCTGCAAGCAAAGGTGTGGAATTTGTTTATTGGCTACTCCTGTCACATTTACTATGAAACTTCCTGAACAAGACCTGTAATGTAGACTATTTGTTTTCTTAAGTTGGGTGCCCACAGTACCAAACTTTAACAGATGACTGACAAAATCTTCTTTTAAAAATTCTGTCATCTGTTAAATATGTGGCACGCTGTCCCAAATGGTCTCCCTGTATTTATAGGGAAGTATAAATTCTAGGGAATTATATCGAAGATCGTTCGGGAATGCCACACACCCTAGAGGTCCCAGCCGGCTCGATATACCCTGCACCGCAGGGTGCTGAGCGCAACTGAGGGAAATTCTGTCAGTACTGATCGTTCCCAAGGCCAACAGAGAAAGTTCCTGTCCTTGGGAACAATATTTTTCCCAGTACAACATTGCCGATAAAGTGACAATACTGTCGGAATCGCCCATTTATCATTACTGTGTTTGATCAGTTTTAAACTATAAAATCAGTTAACAACCAAGGAACCCAGACGGGTATAAGAGGCAGGCAACCGATCTTCAGTAAAAGCAGTCAGTTTATTGGAAAAATAGTAAAAGCACATCATAGAGGCCAATACATCTGCAACTAGACACAAAAAATCTCACCGGGAGACCCAGCAGGCTCCGCGTAGGGCCCGTCTGGGTTCCTTGGTGTTTAATTGTTTGACCGTGGAGGACTATTGGAGGCGTTTGTGCAGCACCGGGATACTTCATGGAGTGGACGCTCCCGCTAAACAGGTGTGCGACTTTATTACTTATAAAATCAGGTAGTTGAGCATTCATTATATTTGAAAATGGGGAGGGGTAACTACAACCTGAAATGAATAGTTCAAAAAGTAATTTATAAATACACAGGCCTTTTTTGTACTGTTAATGGAGGAATAAATACTTTCATTTGCATGAAATCACTTCTGACCTCTCTAAATTACTTTTTGAACTATTGAATACGTTTGGGTTGACTCAGTGTAACCCATATTAGAGAGTTTCAGCGACTTTAACGGGAGATTTTGGTACAAACTTTTGTTTATACAATCTGTAATGAAATGGATGTGGTATAATCTGGGAGTTTAAAGCGAGAGGTTGGGGAAAGAAATGCATTTAATAGTACAACTGCTATTGTGCATGTAATATAACGATATGTTTCTTTTGAAGTAGCTTTTAGAGCTATGCTAAGCCCAACATTTTCTTACGGAAGTGCGGCATCAATCCAGCGCTCTTAGATTGCTTGTTTAAATTTTCGAAATTAACTTTGGTAAGTTTCTTCACATCCCCCACTCTGGAAATGATGTCCCTGGCCACTAGATTGTAGGAGGACCTGCGGACCAAAGCGTGCTGTAACCTCGGATCATCAGTGGCGAAGCAGTGTCTGGTACACTGTAACTTTTCAAAACATTTGGAAGAATCAAGTAGCCATGCAATGTCCAAATGGCTGCTTTATTTTCCTTAAAAGTTACTTTTTGAGTTTAGTTCTCTTTTTTTCTTACAGATGTCACATACTGTAAATTAGAAGTCAGAATGACCTGCTTGTTATTATTAGCTTACCTTGGCAATTACTCCAATATTCATGGACTTAATTCTAATATATGAATTATTGTATAACCCAAATTAACTATAATGAATAAGACCACCTGACAGGTTCGTTTTTGTTTTGTGTGACCATTGGATTAAAATAACTTTTTTTTTTTTTAGGTCAGGTTATAACCGCAACACAAGATGAGATCCAAAATCTTATTATCCGAGTATTTTGTCCTGGAGTACAAACGCCAGATGCAAGACTCGCCAGGCTGCCTCATCATATGACGACAGTTATTTTGGTACAGCAGGATAATGCTTTTTTCCTTTTAATCTCATCATCTATAACTATTTGTTGCTTACACCATTATAGGATGCATTGTATTTCAGAACCATATATTGGATGCCGTATACCCATTTGGGGCAATTTATGGAGATCAGCAATGCACATATGTTTTGCCACCATGCACACAGTCTTGCCAACAAATCTAAAACTAATCTTAAAACAGTGTGACTTTAGACCGCATTTGCAGTGGCTGCGAGCTGTGTGGTTTTCGGGACAGCCACTGAAATGCAATTTAATATTATGATCCCCTATTACATCCAAGTAATAAAAGGGCTACACTTTGTACTTGATGGACACCTTGATAGACAGTCGTGTACAGAGTAGATTGATACACAACAACATGGCATACAAGCATTAACAAGCCCATAAAATACAAATACAGGGAAATAGCCAGGAGCTGCCATACTACCTATGTTAGTGATAATGATATGTTGTTGTTTTAATATGTTCACAAATTAGTCCCTACTTTTCCTGGGTGAGCTTACTAATATGTGTTTCTCTAGTGAGTCATTTTTCAGTTTTTCCAGAAGTCTTGGGTCTCTTCTGCTTGCATAATCACTAAGGTCAGGCAGTATTTTTAAACTCTTCCTGTTTACAGTTTCATCTGTTATTGATGTTACTTTTGCAGGTTATTCAGTTTCTGTTGGTGAGTTCAGTGGGGATGATACTGAAGGTGAGTTTATTGGCTGGATGATCTTTGTTGAATGTGTAAACGAACACACAATGTATCCTGCAAATCACCATTTTTTTTTTTTTTAATGCTGGCCAAGTGTAGCTGTTTGTGATAACAGAATTGTGCATTCTGTAGTAATCCTGATAACGGAAATCACATACCCTTGAATGAATATTAATAGAACCACCTTAACCTGTAGGTACCTTGAGTTTATGTCAATACTGAGCTTGTACCAATTAGGAGCAAGAAAGTTTTGATTGGCCAAATTTGTAGTGTAGATGTTAAAGGGAAACATATCCTAACTCTTAGGAGGAAGGAGCCAGAGATCTGTCTGTATAGCTTTCCTTGAAAAGGGCATCTCCACCCCTACCTACCACACTGATACATAAACCCCCCTTAAACCTGACCTTGATAGGTCTAAATGTTTGAAATCTGCTTCTATGATACTGACCAGCCTAATTTTTCTCTGCTGCCTACTGACTGTCTTCCGTCCTTTTCCTGCACGGAAGCAGCAGAAAGGTTGGGGGATTTCTAGTTAAATTTTTATTGGGTGGGGGTGGACATTCCCTTTAAGGCCAATGAAAAGGAACGCACTTACAAATTCAGTGCGTATTTAAACATATGGATGCCGTTTGTAACCAGATTGACAGTTGTAGGGGTTTGTTTTTTTTACTACTGGGGATGAATTGCAGCAGATAAAATGAATTACCTTAGGGCACAATTTTACATCTGCCTTTTATTTTAATAAAAACCAAACCAATACCGCTCTGTGTATGTGGTAGCTAGTGCTAAATGTTTGATTCTTTTTCTAGATTTTGTTGCAGGGGTACCTAAAGGAAACCTGACGTATGGATATGTGAGTAGACTTTCCTGACTTTTTATATACTTTTCATGTACTCTGATGGCTTCTAGTTTTTAGTTATGCAGATCAAATATGTAATATTATTTACATTGGAACGTTTTCACAATAAAGGGCAGCACGGTGACTCAGTGGTTAGCACTGAGCCTTGCAGTGCTGAGGTCCTGACTCCGGTTTCCCCCACAATCATAAAGACATACTGATAGGTTGTATATGTACAGTGATTGGTTGTAAGCTGTTCGGGACAGGGCCTGATGTGATTGAGTAATAATTTGTAAGCGCTGTGGAATATGTAGCGCTATATAAGAAATAAATAACATACATACATATTATGAAAACAGAGGTTTCTCTTCTGAAACCTTTTGGCCAGAACTTGGAAAGGAATTTCTGTGATGAGTCAGCTAATGTTTTAGGCATAGTTAGCATTTAAAGATTCTGCAAACACATTTACCTCTAACTGGCATGTGTTCCTTCTAGGTCACTATACTGAATGGGACAGACCTGAGATCCTTGTATAACTTTTCAGGTGAACAGGTGGCTGGATGTTTCAAAGACCATTTGAGACTAAAGTCCTTGTGCTGTTTTATAAAGAGAAATCACTTTTTAAAATAAATCTAAAGCCTGATATTGTCCTATTTTCACATTCTTTGATTTTGCTCGTATGTAACGCATTTGTACAGTGTTTTAGGGACAGTGTGTCAAAATGTAGGTTCACTTTTTTAACGCTGCCTGTTACTTGCAGATGGCTTCATACTTTGGTTATTCTATCAGCCACTGACCTCAACAGAGATGGGTAAGTTAGACGTAACAACTACTACTAAACTGTTAGTAGCTAAATATAAAAGGCACCTACCCCCCATAACATTATAACCTTTGTGAACTTGTGCACCACAGGTAATAGATTTACCAAATAGAAAGCTGCCCAATGCTGGAGGCTGGATCTCTACCATATTTCTGTCCATATAAAGCACGAGGCTGCAGGCAGAGTGCTTTTATACAGGGCAGGGAACTCCATGGTGTTGTAAAATCCTATATTATAATGAAAGGGGCGCATTCATTCTTGTAATACATAAGTTTCTTATTCCTTCCCCTCAATTTACATTTTATATTCAGCCTTTTCCCTATTCCCACTTAAATTTAAAACCTCCCACGCTACCTACCCATGCTATCCGGTTAAGCAAATCTTTGTGTAGGAGGAGAGAGAATTTTGTTATGAAGTGACAGGAATCCGCTACAGCAGGTCCCCTTTGTGAACCCTTAACACCACAGTGCACAAACTGATGGATCATTGTTCAGGCACATGCACTGTGCTGAACTTCTTCTTAACAGGAATGTAATGGAGGGGCAGTGTAATATAAGAAATGTTACTAGTACATTGCTGAGTGATTTTTATAAGGATTTATACCACTGCACCTCATTATAAAATATGACACTTCTGTATTCTTAACATCATATATAGAAACTAACACATGAGAAGTTATTGTAGTTCGATCACCTGTATAAAGTCACTTTCCATTGCATAGTACTTTTGTGTGGTTTATAATGTTCATTTACAGGATTGAGATGTTCTTATATAAACAGGAGTCAAACCTTGTATGTCAGACATTTCAAGATTCTTTTGTCTCCTTCGATAGTTCAGTTCTACTGCACATTTAGGCAGCGGAGCTACTGCCATGCTTTTCGCTATAAAGTTCCATTTTGTGTTGGCACATTTGTGAGTGCACCAATGTTTTAAGTGGTCATAGTTTAGCAGCCCCCATGCATTTAGAAAATCCACATCCCATTGACCCTCGATTTAACTTTCCATTGCAAATTGTTACGGCATTGGGGGGAAAAAAATCTTAATTTTTATTGCATTGCCTTCGATGTAGTAGAGCGCAAGTTATGCTCGCACAACCCTGGCTTGACATTCCCTAACATAACGTCATCAACTTAAATTGACTGTAACCTTAAAAAAAAAAAAAAAAAAGTGGTGGTATTGCGCATCACTGGAAATGCTGCAGATGTGTTTAATAGGTCCGGTTAGCATAAGCGTTAGACATGTCCACAGTTTCTGATATTGCGGTTTTCCTCATTATTTTTTTTTATTTGCAGACTGGATGATCTGTTAATTGGAGCAACCGCTCTTCATGGATAGGACCACGATGGTAGGATTCAAGAGGTGGGCCTTGTTATGTGTACCTGCAGGGATATGGGATGGAAGCCACACCTAAGATTATTCTTACCGGCACGAGGATTATGGCCGTTTTGGTAGTTCCATTGCTGCCCTTGGAGACCTGGATCAGGATGGGTTTAATGGTAAGTTAGTCAACTGCATTACATTGCAATTTAAACTTTCCACTGAAAGTTACCCAAACATTCACCATATGCCTAGGGTTGGGAAGCTAAAGAGGAAATATATAAAACAAAATGATTGAGATCCCATACCATCATTTCCCTGTTCTATACATTGTTCATAGTTTAATCTAATTATCTATCTAGTTATTTTTACTTCCATCCATGTAACCCATGTTAATTAGTTGGTAAAACACAAAAACAGATTTAAGCTAGCCATACAGGGCAGACGTCTCTCCCGATCAGATTTCCAATTGAGCAATGATCAGAAATATGATCTGAAGAACAGCTCAAAGTTCGCCAGAGGCCTAGATCTTTCTCCTATTTTAGTTTGAAAGAGAGATGGGGACAGAAGATGGGGTCTGCAGAAAATTTTTCCACCTGGCCTGATCTTCATTTTTCCAATAAACCGCTCAACACTGTCGACATTACAGCCAACCGCATGGTCTTCTATGGACCGCCGATGATTGGTTGCGGCATACTGTCTGAATTGCTCTCCTGAGATTTTTTGCAATTTATTTCATTGTTTATTTTGCATATTTTTGAAGATATTTACATTTTTGTGTGTGAAATGGGAAAAGCATCACCAGGCCCCCTGCAATTCCTGCTCTAAAACCGTCAGTCAATTTGCCCTATGTCACATCTCCCATTGCAGCCCCCCGTTCCCTCCCACCATGGACCCTCCATTTGCAGGCCCCTTCCCTTACAGCCCTCCCACCTGTGACTGCCATTGCCCCGCCACACAGACACACACACCCCCCACAAAAGCTGTGTGAAACAGCCTTTTCAGGCTGAGAGAACTCTGCCTGAAAAGCTGTTTTCACATAGTGGGAGAGTAGAGCTGAAGATTCCCTTACCTTCTCGTGATCTTCACACACAGCAGGAGGGGGGACTTCCTGTCTCCCTCATACCCTGCAGTCTGAGGCTGTGCTCACCAGCACGAGGTGGAGAAGCAGCCTTAAGAATGTCACATGTCTGACTCCCACCCATTAACGGTCTTACCTCCCGTTCTTTAGTAAAACTTGCAGGAGAGAAGAAGAACTTACCAGGGAGCGATCCAGTGCTGGCATCTCTGACTCCTCCGACGCATCCACCTCTTTTGTACTGTGTGCGCATACATGCACAACGCAAAGGACTGTGTGTGTCTGAGTCTGTCGGCGGCACTGGATTAATCCTTGGTAAGTTCTTCTTCCTCTCCTGCAAGTTTTTCCTGAAGAACTGAGGTAAGACATCTCATTTACCATTCTTCAGTTGGCTACAGCAAGCTCCTGTCCAGAACCTCTGTTTCTCTTCCGTAAGTAACGTATGTGTTTTGTACAGGTCTCTGACTCTAATTAATAATAAAATATTTCTTACAGATGTTGCAGTTGGTGCTCCATTTGGAGGAGAGAACCAGAGGGGGCAGTGTTTTATTTTAATGGCCAGTCTGGGGGTATTAACCCTAAACCATCACAGGTGCTGCAAGGTGAATGGGGCTCTCTCAGAAGCCTGCTTTCTTTGGATCGTCAACCAGGGGAGGTCACGATCTTGATGGAAACGGTTATCCAGGTTAACATGACCTATTTTTCATGTGTTTGAAACTTGAGAAAAATGTATTTTCATGGGTTTACAAAGGACTTATGGTCTCGGCATTAAAGAACTGTGATTCACATTCAAATGTGCTTGTCTGTTTGTGTGATTTTATAACCCATTACTGCTATAAGAAAAAGGCGCTATTTAATCTGCCCATATATGGGCAGATGTTGTTCAGATTGTTTCAACTGTTTGACAATCCAATCAAAAGGACTAATCTAAGCTCCCCACCTTCCACTGCAGATTTTACCTTGGAATTGTTGAGAGGCATTAGAGAATGGAAAAAATCTGTTGATATTTTCAGCGATTTGATCTAGCATGCCCCTAGAAAAAGGAACAACAAATTTGATCAGATCGCTCAAATGTCAAACTATTTTCAGTTTTTCCGAATTTTCTGCCTACCCCGTCTTCCAGAACCCTTTTCCCTATTTTCATCGAAGATCGGCGCACGGTGGGGAAGTATGATAGATCCTTTGATTGTTTCCATTAACCATAAATCCTCTCTCCGTGTATGGCTAGCTTAAAGGGAATATATAGTGCACCCAAGAGTTTTTTAAAAACCATTAAACTAAAAAGCACCTGAGGTAGGATTCGTTCTTTTTACCTCCCAATATCTTTCTATGAGGAGCAGCAGGTGCCAAGTCTTCCTGATTGCTTTAGCACTATCTTTAATATAGAATGGCCCAGGGCCATAACCTGGCAGATGAAAACTATTGCTGTAGCTCCTTAACAAAATAATATTGGGTAGGGGGAATAATCAATCCTATCTCCTTGCCCCAGGTGCTTTCCATTTTTAAAATGTTAATATTTACAGTATGTTGTCCTTTAAAGCTTTGCATGGGCGATGGTTTTCCGATCAAATTTCTATTGTAATTTTCTACCTTGTGCTGCCCATCTTCGATAGAATATTGTGTATCGGTCAATCAAAACACTGGAAAATGTCTTTTGATGTTCTGATCAATTCGGCTTAAAGACTGCATTTTAACGCAGTGACTCTGTGGGTTCGTGTCTGGTCCATTCATTTGCAATCAAGTCGATTGCAAAAAAGAACGGGCATAGCCAGTCTTAGATGTTAATCTATAGATGTAGTGTATAGCCCTTTAAACTATATATATCTCTAGTGTATGGCTAGCATGAGGCAAAAGGCTTCTGTTCCTGGATAGTTTATATTCACTGTGCTGTGAAGGATTATGAGAGCAGTAATTGTATGTTGTGAACAGAGCAGCTTGGATGCAAAGTCCTTTATTTTAGGTTTCAGTTTCTGATTGTTCTAATTGTTTTATGTACAGTATAAACACTGTCCATATTTATAATATGATTTTCTCCTTTCTAGTCTCATTGTTGGCGCTTTTGGAGTAGATAAAAACCTGGTTTACAGGTAGGACTAACTGGAAATGTGCAATATAGAACGTGTGTGTGTGTGTGTGTGTGTGTGTGTGTGTTTCTTATTGTGTTTTTATTTATTGATTAGAATTAGTAGATTAATTACGTTTGCCTGCGCTGTTAATCAGTGTCAACCAATAAGATGTTTGCTAACTGCAGTGACTTAAGTAAAGGGCTTATATCTGATCGCTTGCTACAAATGAATAGAATAGCAAACTTTTATTAAACAGTTTAGTCTTTAGGAGGAATAGATCTGTCAAACTAACTTGCTTGGCTTTTATGAGGAAGTAATTAGAATTTAGACTCTGGCATAGCGTAGATGTAGTTTACTTGGATTTTGCAAAGGCTTTTGATACAGTCCCCCATAGGGGTGCCACAGGGTTCTGTGCTGGGCAGCTTCTATTTAATCTAATTATTAATGATTTGGAGGTGGGCCTTGTCAGCAATTTTTCTGTGTTTGCTGACGACACAAAACTTTGTCGACCATTAAAACTTCTGAGGATGTGCAATCGTACAAGGGGATCTAGATAGATTATCACATTGGGCTGCTAAGTGGCAGATGAAATTCAATCCTTGTGGTACTTATACTATAAATGGCTCTGTGTTAAGTAAATCCCTGTCGGAAAGGGATCTTGGTTTTTGGTGGATAACAAACTTAAAGGTAGCAAGCAGTGCCAGGTGGCAACAGCCTAGCCACATGGTATTGTCTGTATAAAGAGAGTATGGATTCAAGGGAGGAAAATGTATCTTACTCTTTACAAAGCATTAGTAAGGCCTCATTTGAATATGCAGTGTAATTTTGGAATCCTGTGTACAAAAGGACATCTTTGAATGGAAAGGGTTCAGAGAAGGGCACTAAATTAATAAGGGGTTTGGGGGAGCTTGAATATGAAGAGAGACTGGAAAAGTTACAATTTGTACCACGGAGAAAAGGCGCTTGCGGTGGGATATGATTACTGTGTATAAATACATTAACGGTCCATACATAAACTATCTGGGGCATTGTTCACCAATAGAACATGTCAGGACACGAGGACATCCCTTAAGACTTGAAGAAAAAAGGTTTAGGCTTCAAGCATGGAAAGGGTTTTCTCACTGAGAACGGTAAAGCTATGGAACGGTCTTCAAGTGGACGTATTATGGCAGGTTCATTGGTCAGTTTAAAAAAAAAAAAAAAAGCTGGATTGTTTCTGCAAACAAGGAATGTTGCAAGTTACTGGTATTGATACATAAAGTAGAGTTGATCCAGGGAAATTTCCGATTGTCACTTGGAGTCAGGAAGGAATTTTTTCCCCCTTCATAAATTTGGTGGGGTTTTTTTGCCTTCCTCTGGATCAACAGTTAGGCAGGAAATGAGGATATTGCTAGATGGGTTGAACTGGATGGACGTACCGGTATGTCTTTATTCAACCTCAAATACTATTCTATAAGTCTAATGGGCAGCATTAAGCTGCTGCTTTTCCTACAAACACTCTTAATTATTTTATACTGTAAAAGGGACACCACAAGGCAGGAAACTCTGATTTCATTTCATCTAGATGGGTGGTACTGTAAAAGGAAATCTATAGAACACTCAGATTTCTAACTACTGATAATTTGGTGATTGCTATATTAGATATATTATTAGTATAATATTATATATATATATATATATTATATTATATATATATATATATAATATATATATAATACACAACACACACACACAATTACTCTTACATGAGTTTAGGAAGTTTATTATGTATCTCAATGAGGCCTATCTCTGATGTAAAGAGTTATGCTGATTTCAAGGCTAACTTATTAGGAGCTGTACAATTTTGCCCATGCTCTTCAGCATGCAAACATATGTTGCCTTTTTACTGGTCTACTACAGTAAAAAAAACATTTGATTGGTGTTTTAACTTGGTTTATAGCAGGTTATCACCAAGATGTCTCTTGATCTGTAGTTTGTTCTGTGCAGGGGACGCCCAATCGTTCATGCTAGTGCCTCCCTCTCCATCTCCCCAAATATGTTTAACCCAGAGGAGAAGGCCTGTGTTATTGAAGAAAGTGGTGTTCCAGTATCCTGGTAAGTCTCTCTAGATGTTTGCTTGTGGGATTTTTATTTATTATTTAAGAATGAAGAGACATAGTAAATGGAAAGGATAGGATAGGAGACGCAACACTCTAAGATCTTAATGTACAATAATTCCATCTTCTAAAAATGACTGTCGGCCAGGAGGGAAAGATAAACATCCAATAAGCTCTAATGTGAGTGGCAGCGTGCTTCAGCTTAAATGCTGTTTTGTAGATTTCACTAAAGGTCCAGCATTTGTTCTTGATGATAAATAATCTAAGAGATAGAGTTGCTGGTGAAATCTTCTTCTCCATTTGGATGACCACACATGGTAACTGTTTAACTTAATAGAGCACTAATCTGGGTCATCACCATGTGTGTCACTACCCTTACATTTATGTTCACATTTAGTAACTTTCAATAATGCTCCTTTACTGTCCCCACCCCAACAGTAAGGAAAGGTCATGTCTTCCTTTTTGTCATGTGTTAAATAAGCGAAAGAGGAGAAACATAGTATCATGCTATATTATATTATGTATATTTTTCCTTTGTGTACTGCATAAGCGAATACTGGCAACATCCTTGTTTTTTTATCTTTAGTGTGTGTTAATTGGCTGTTGCAAACTATTTTTCTTTTTTCTCTAAATCATCTGATAAGTCACATGGTCATGGATATCTAGCCAGAGAGTGGGGGCCTTTCAATTAAGTCATTTGATGATGTTCTCATAACCTATATTTTTAGAATGCAGAGGTTTTGTTGTTGCTAGACAACCATGTATGTGTCTGGCTGGGTGCCCTGGCCTCTAGTGAATGAGCAATTGTGAGGAGTCTGAAAAACATCTGTTTAACCTTTTGCTGCAGGAGAAGACTCTTAACGTGCTTGTGTTGCTTAGAATACCCTTTTGTACATCATCCTGTTTTAATTTAATATAATTTTTAAAAATCCTCCACATGGTTTATATGTGTTTCCATAAAGCTACTAAAAGGATATGAGTGTGTATGGCCTTCTTTTGAAAAGTCCTAAAGTCATGAGCTTGCAACCAATACAGGCCAGTGGTTATGATCTAAACCTCGAATGCCACTGCATTTTAACCATATAGCTTGATAGTCTTGATATATCATATAGTCTTGATGTGTATTCCGTGCCTTGCAGCATTATGGCACTGTAGCCAAAGGATAGCCAAATAGGATTTACAGTTGTTTGTTTTATTGATTTTTATTGGGTGTACTACTTTCTTTACTGTTTTTTTTTTTTTTTTTTTTTCAGTATAAACCTAAGTTTCTGCTTAAATGCATCGGGAAAACATGTGCCTAGCTCAATCGGTAAGTTAGTGATATCTACGCAATCCTAGTAATTTGTTTGTGGGGAAGCTACCCTACCGTCCGATGTTGGCTGAATTTTTGGCCAAATTGGACGAAAGTTCAATCATGTTTGTACATTTAGACCTATCCTGTGGTTTTCAGTGGACCTCACAATCTGACATCCGTTTATTGATTGTGTACCAGCCCTAACTGTACTATCTAATATATGCAGTGTCCTGGCCAGCATACTATACATATACAGTGCTAATTACCTACACATCTGTTAAGAAGATCTAATAACAAGTTTATAATGTTTGTTAATACATTGGACTGTCCTAATGCAGATAAAATGGTGACCACATTTATAAAGCAAATCATCTTGTGAAAACTTTGACGGCTCACTTGCCTTGAGGACTTCCTAGACTGCTTTATTCCATATAATATTAACATGACCTCGACAGCTGCTTTAAAGCTTAGGTGTAATCCCATCTTAATGTAACCATCTCTTTCAACTTTGATAACCCTTATTGGGCACCAGATTAAAGGAGAACTCCACCATCAAAAGAACATCTTTTAGAATATGATATATGTATGATATATCATACTTTGTACTATGAATTCATTACTGTATGCCTGATATACTTGTGGAGGCCTCCTGGAAACTGAGCAATTTAGAAACCTGTACTGAGCCTGAACATGCTCAGAAGAGGCAGACAAGGGATTAACATTCAGCCATTGGTTGTGATGTCAACTGTCAAATCCATAACTGAACCAAAAAGAACCAGGAAGTAGAAACAGGGGCAACATGACATTGTGCAGGATTTCAGGTTAGACTTATATATTTCAGATTTCAAACTATTACCGTTTAGGGTTTTGGGGGGTGATTTACCTGTATGTAAGTTTTCATTTTGGGGCTGGACATGCCCTTTAAGCCTCTTTGTTGGGCTTCTTAAGTGTACTCCCAGTCAGTGACGTTATCCTGATTTAAACCTTATTTTAAAGATATATGTTGTATTCAGTTAGATCAACTGGACTTAAAGTTTAGTTCTTGAAGATGTTTAGTTCTTGAAATGTTTCACTATTCATCCAACTGGCTTTCTCAATTCAGAAAGACGGATGACTAGCGAAACGTCTTCAAGAACTAAACTTTAAGTCCAGTTGATCTAACGGAATACAACAGATATACCATGGCCTGGATGAATGAGAACCTTCACAGGCTTATTTTAAAGAACACTTAAAATAACAAATTTGGTTATATAGCTACACAACCTTTTAGCAGCTCTGTATTTATTCTCCCTGTGTATTAACTCTGCTCTATACCTCCTTGTTAATTATTATAATGGTGCAGACAGAACCTCTTCAAATTAAGTCTGCAATCCCTGAGGCCTAGTTTAGAACAACACAAACCTGGTATACGGATGTGCTACATTATAAATTATATAGAACGCAAATTTAATGTAGAAATATTCTGTAAGTTTCAGAATTGGTTTAATATGAGAGGATGATTTTTCTGTAACAAAATCGTTAAATAAGGTTTAATAAACAGGCAAAAACCTATTGGGAAGCCATCGATTTACCATGGTATGAAATGTACATGGTACACCCAGTATATACCAACTATATGTTGGTATATACTGGGTGTGTTTTTCCTTTTATATACCAGATAATATGCTCTTTTATACACCACTCTAGTTAATTTACACTGTTTCATTTAACAGCAAGTAATTCATGAGTGAGGCTGGAAAATGACTGTAGGAGAGACCAACAGCTGCTCACAAATACAGGTGCAGTTCCTGGTGATAGCAGTGCTTTAAGTTGTGCCTCTGCTACAAGGATAGACATAAGCAAGAAGGAATTTCTTTGTATGAAAAATTGCCCCTATACCCCCACATTACTTTACCTGGAGCAAAAGGTGCTGTTGAACTTTTAATGGCTCAATCTGCCTTTGTGAAATGCCAGTAAACCAAGCATAAGAACATGATCCATAACATTGTAGTATATTTATGAGCCTGATCTATTTATCACAGACCAATTAAAGTCCCATCTCCATCTTTCTGTCTGAGAGGGTTACAAGCGCAAAGGAGCAGAGTGGGCTCATAACAGTCTCTTCTGAGTATAGACTGTCCAACATTGGCAATAATGTCACCTTAATGGCCAGGACTGACGGTACATACCCAGAAGAAGGCAGGAGAAGGGACTTTCATTAAGGGATTGGCTGAGATAAAAGTAAGTGTGGGGGCATCTGATGAAGGTAAGGTTAAAACGCCTTCCTTACTAACTGCCTTCTTGTAGTGTCTGTGACACTTATAACTTCTGCACAGCCTCACCATGGACACTGCGCTACTTGCACATCTCCTCCCTTCCTCCCCCTCTCAGCTGATTCTCTTAAATGTTGCAGAAAGTGTGCTGGCTGGCAGGCAAAGAGGTCATGCATGGGTCACATATTATAATTTCTGCTTCTGGAGTGACAGGTCTTTCCCTGTAAATACTGACAGGGAGATTCAATAAAAGTTCTTATCGTTTAAAATGGTGCTAATTTTGCCCCAACCAATCAAATCTTATTTAACATTTGAAAGCTAACATCTGATTGGTTGGGGCAAAATTAGCACCATTTTTAACAACAAGAACTTTTATTGAATCTCCCTTTTTAAATGTGGATTTATCAGAATCTACTGCTCAGATTTCAAATCTAAAAAAAGAGTAAAGATACCCTTTAAAAGTGATACAAATCCTGTATTAAATACAGTGCGCCAGTTGCACGGGTGTCTTTTGTAAAACTGGTGCAATTACGGAGTTAAACTTGAGCTAACCTATTCAACATTGGTTAGCGCGAGTTTAACCCCTATTTGTAGCACAGTGCACATGGGTAAATGGTCACGGTTATTTTTTTGGCTGGACTTGCCCTTTAAATGACAGAAAAATGCTAATTCAATTATGGGCATTCTAGTCCAACCATATTTACCATAAAAAATTCCCACACATTAATTGTAATGCTAATTAGAATGTATGATGATCCATAAACACTTATGGATGTATGATCCATATACACAGATATGGAATAATCTGTATGCTACCTTGTTTATTAATAGAGCAATAAGAGTGCCATTCATTTGACACTGTATACTAATCCATCTTATTGCTTCTACAATGCATTTGTTGTTTTGCAAACATGTTTTGACAGTTAATTGGAATAGCATGCTTGAAATGGTTTGCTCTGTAATGTAGACACAAATTAACCTCCATTTGAGAAGCTGAATGCTTTCATTTGTATGTGTATTACCATTGTTTGGTATGCCTTTCAAAGAGAAGAGAAGTCTTTCCTTCCAGGACACTGTATTGGCTTGTTTCTAAGGCAAGCCCATACACAGGGCAATTTATTTATTTATTTTACCAATTTAAGCAAATCAGACAAAAATCTCTTCTAGTGTATCCTCCGTTCAATCGACTGCCCTGCAATATTGGGTAGTTTATTTAAGAGAAGCTGATCGGACCAGGCGGAAAACTTTTTGACTAATCTCATCTACTAATGTATAATCTAGAGCTGATATAAAGCTGGTGAATGTAGTTTGATTACTACTTCCTGATTTGAGTAGAAATACCTGCGCTATCATGCAGCCGTCAGCCCAGTCAGAAGAACACTTGTGTGATGTAACTGGTTATAAAACTATGGGCTACATTGTTTTAATTGGCTATTTCTAGGTTGATGCTGTGCCTGTATGTATGAAGTATATTTGCAATATATATATATATATATATATGTATTTTTTGGTACCTTGCAATTTTATCATTGTGACTAAATACAACATGATCAGATATTTTACGTTTAAATAACTTTTTTGATAAAATATAGAGATGAGGTTATTAACTAGTAACAAATCTTTTGAGCATCCATAATAAGAAAACCAAAATACAAATGTAAACCATTAATGGAAGGTTCCCACATGCTGGGCATAAGCATATGGAAGAATGGATGGTAATACAAGGTGAATGTAAAGCTGTTTGGCACAGGACCATCTTTGATATTAAAATAAAACCCCATGGGTGTGGTTGATTTGATACAGTGTGCTGTACAGTTGCTTTGTGAATGGTCTGAAAACACATGTTGCATGCCTGATTGTGTCTTAGGAATTAAAGTGGAGATGCTGCTGGACCGGATGAAGCAGAAGGGAGCTGTAAAGCGTGCTCTGTTCTTGAAATCTCGCCAGCCCCAGCTAATCCAGACTATTCACTTACTCAACGGAGGCCAAGAGGAATGTCGTGCCATGAAAATTTACCTCAGGGTAATTATTGCCCACTGTTAAGAGTTGAATGGCAGAAAGACTTCTTTATATCAATGTGAAAATAAATGAATTATTTGTTTACAAAGAGAAATGTTTGTACCGACAGTCCGGGTCTGTTGCTACTATGGGATTTCTGGAAACCTGTTCAACCCTAACATTGTATGGGTTGTTAAGGATATTCGTTGAGTCTGGGCCACAGCAGAAGATCTGTCTGCAAACTGCCCAGTATTTCCCAGTAACTTGCAGTAAACTTTGTTTAAATTAAATGATGAATGTATTTCTAGTTTGTACCCCCTTTCAAATGGTTTAGGGGATTTACCAAGCATCCAGTTCGTCCTTGGCCACCTCACTGCCAGTATCATTCAGCAACCCACAACAAAAAATAGCTGATGCAAATCGGGGGGGGGGGGGGGGATTTGTCTCATTTATTGTGAAAACACAGCAGAAAATACACACACAGTTTCGGCTAGTGGGCCTTAACAAAGCTCCTCTTTGTTATGGGTTGGTGTGTTGCCCCCTTTACCAGATCACCTATAAGCTGTATTAATAATCAACCCCACAGATTGTGTGTAACTAAGGATGACCCCCAAAACAGGGCCACCCTAGAAACTGAGGAGTAGAGCACAATAAAGGGTGAACTTGACACTTTCTAATCTATTATCTTCACACCTCACTATATCTGTTGTATTCAATTAGATTAACTGGACTTGAAGTTTAGTTTCGCTAGTCATCCGACTGGCTTTCTCAATTCAGAATGACTTGTACAAGAATCTTTGGCAATTATGTACCCTGGAAAATCCCATTTAGCATATCACAGCCAAGTGTTAAGGGCGTGATTGGATAGTGGCTAAGAGTTTTCACGCCCCTTAACACTTGGCTGTGATATGCTAAATGGGATTTTCCAGGGTACATAATTGCCAAAGATTCTTGTACAAGTCATTCTGAATTGAGAAAGCCAGTCGGATGACTAGCGAAACGTCTTCAAGAACTACATTTCAAGTCCAGTTGATCTAATTGAATACAACAGATATACCATGACCTGCTTGGCCACAATAATGTGCTTTTAAGCGCAATCTGATTGTGCTTTTAAAAGTGGACAATAGTGTGGCCACACTAGTGTGCTGGCGCGTGACCCACATTTTGCTCAACCGAATGCACTCCAATTTACTCACTTTGCTTTAGTCTTGAAATAGTTTTGTATTCTATAAAAATTCCACAACAAAAGTTAAAAGATAAAAAAACTATTAAAGGCCCCTTGTGCTGTAGGTGTCCCTTGTACTGTAGGTGTCCCTTGTACGGTGGGTTGTGGATATTATCATATAACCATTAGAGATGGCCTGACTTCATAAAGTTCGGTTCGTTTTCGAACTTCAGTAAAAGTTTGAATTCGGACCCATACGTCAATGGGGGAGTGATAGTTCGAAAATTCCGGATGATTTACAGATATGGTAACTTGGCTGTGGCAACTGGGAAATGGTCTGAGGAATATGTCACGATCACCAAAACTTGTTAAAAAATTTGAGGGTTACCGACAGTTACTTTTGAGGGTTAGTGAAAATAGAACTATAAATTTGAGGATTACCGAAAACTAACGATACTTTCAAGGGTTACGGAAAACTAACGATACTTTCGAGGGTTAGTGAAAATCAAAGGCTAGATTCGAGGGTTGGCAAATGATACATTCTAGGGTTAGCGAAAACGATCCGTGCATTAGAGGGTTATCAAACGAACGATACTTTTTGAGGGTTAGTGAATGATACATTCTAGAGTTAGCAAACGGGCCGTAAATTCGATAATTATCAAATACAGCCGCGGGTCTGTTAAAATGAACTAGTTCAAACTCGGGTTTGAGTTCGTTTTTGTGTCCATCTCTAATCACCAACAAATTGGAAGTAAACAAAAATATTTCTACATGGTTAATACCTGCATCTGCCGACATATTGATCTTGTATTGCTCAGTTGTGGATAATGCTATGAGCCTCCATGGACCACCAGCCATAGTTTTCTCTATTCTGTTGTGCCCGCTGTGTAAAAAAAGATTTTACTAATAGGGTATCTGGAGCATCTTTCATTACGTGAAATCTTTATGCTTTTGTCTGGTTAAAGACATGAACATGTTTTTGTATACCATTGTTCCTTTTTTTTTTTTTTTCTTTTTCCTAATAAGGGGGCGGAACAAATGGCCAAATCATCCATTTTCTTTCATTCACACCCGTAACCTACATACTTGGTGTGAGGTCCTAATGAAATCATTTTGTTCTTATTTTAGGCCTGTGCTCCAAGATACAGCTGGAGAACAAAGAAGGATGAAAGGCACAGTGACCCCGTGGGAACATGTTATTTATCGGTCAATAATTTCACCACCTTCATAGAGTATTCACCCTGCCGCACAGGTATCGCTACAAACGTGCAATGTGCATATGGACTTGAGGTAAAGGAGGATGGCGATGGCTACCAAACTAATACAATGTTTTATTCCAGATTTCAGTGATCCTTCTGGCCAGGGGTACTGCCAAGGTGGATTCAGTGCCGAGTTTACAAAGGTAAAGTGTAGAATTACACAGTACACTAATGCATTGAGAGATGCTATCTTTGGAGGTGCAATTAGTTTTGCAATCGTATAAAGTGAAATCTCCCTCTTGGTGCATTGTGGTGTTGTCTTTTTACAGCAAATGTTATCGGGCGTTTGAAAGTCTTGCTAAAGTTAAGCTACCGCAATTCACAATACCTCTGCAAAAAGTCACTCTGAACGATAAAACCCTGTTTAAAATCTGTCAAATGGGGCACAGATACAATTCGTTGAGGTTATAATGTCTTCAGGCCATCATATGTACACAATGGTTTCTATTAATTGTTTATGCTGCTTTTACAATTTGCAGGTTTATGCAATAGGGAGACCTACTTGTGACATTACCATATTAATATCATTATTCATCATAGTAACCCCCCCTTTTTATTTTTGCTGCAGAATGGAAGAGTTTTATTAGGTGGACCAGGCAGCTACTTCTGGCAAGGTAAATATTCTTGAAGCTGCAAGCAAAGGTGTGGAATTTGTTTATTGGCTACTCCTGTCACATTTACTATGAAACTTCCTGAACAAGACCTGTAATGTAGACTATTTGTTTTCTTAAGTTGGGTGCACACAGTACCAAACTTAAACAGATGACTGACAAAATCTTCTTTTAAAAATTCTGTCATCTGTTAAATATGTGGCACGCTGTCCCAAATGGTCTCCCTGTATTTATAGGGAAGTATAAATTCTAGGGAATTATATCGAAGATCGTTCGGGAATGCCACACACCCTAGAGGTCCCAGCCGGCTCGATATACCCTGCACCGCAGGGTGCTGAGCGCAACTGAGGGAAATTCTGTCAGTACTGATCGTTCCCAAGGCCAACAGAGAAAGTTCCTTGGCCTTGGGAACAATAGTTTTCCCAGTACAAACGTTGCCGATAAAGTGACAATACTGTCGGAATCGCCCATTTATCATTACTGTGTTTGATCAGTTTTAAACTATAAAATCAGTTAAACACCAAGGAACCCAGACGGGTATAAGAGGCAGGCAACCGATCTTCAGTAAAAGCAGTCAGTTTATTGGAAAAAATAGTAAAAGCACATCATAGAGGCCAATACATCTGCAACTAGACACAAAAAATCCTCACCGGGAGACCCAGCAGGCTCCGCGTAGGGCCCGTCTGGGTTCCTTGGTGTTTAATTGTTTGACCGTGGAGGACTATTGGAGGCGTTTGTGCAGCACCGGGATACTTCATGGAGTGGACGCTCCCGCTAAACAGGTGTAGCGACTTTATTACTTATAAAATCAGGTAGTTGAGCAATTCATTATATTTGAAAATGGGGAGGGGTAACTACAACCTGAAATGAATAGTTCAAAAAGTAATTTATAAATATCAGGCCTGTTTTGTACTGTTAATGGAGGAATAAATACTTTCATTTGCATGAAATCAACTTCTGGACCTCTCTAAATTACTTTTTGAACTATTGAATACGTTTGGGTTGACTCAGTGTAACCCATATTAGAGAGTTTCAGCGACTTTAACGGGAGATTTTGGTACAAACTTTTGTTTAATACAATCTGTAATGAAATGGATAGTGGTATAATCTGGGAGTTTAAAGCGAGAGGTTGGGGAAAGAAATGCATTTAAATAAGTAACAACTGCTAATTGTGCATGTAATATAACGAGTATGTTTCTTTTGAAGTAGCTTTTAGAGCTATGCTAAGCCCAACATTTTCTTACGGAAGTGCGGCATCAATCCAGCGCTCTTAGATTTCTTGTTTAAATTTTCTGAAATTAAGCTTTGGTAAGTTTCTTCACATCCCACTCTGGAAATGATGTCCCTGGCCACTAGATTGTAGGAGGACCTGCGGACCGAAAGCGTGCTGTAACCTCAGATCATCAGTGGCGAAGCAGTGTCTGGTACACTGTAACTTTTCAAAACATTTGGAAGAATCAAGTAGCCATGCAATGTGCCAAATGGCTGCTTTATTTTCCTTAAAAGTTACTTTTTGAGTTTAGTTCTCCTTTTTTCTTACAGATGTCACATAGCTGTAAATTAGAAGTCAGAATGACCTGCTTGTTATTATTAGCTTACCTTTGCAATTACTCCAATATTCATGGACTTAATTCTAATATATGAATTATTGTATAACCCAAATTAACTATAAATGAAAATAAGACCACCTTGACAGGTATCGTTTTTGTTTTGTGTGACCATTGGATATTAAAATAAACTTTTTTTTTTTTTTAGGTCAGGTTATAACCGCAACACAAGATGAGATCCAAAAATCTTATTATCCTGAGTATTTTGTCCTGGAGTACAAACGCCAGATGCAGACTCGCCAGGCTGCCTCATCATATGACGACAGTTATTTTGGTACAGCAGGATAATGCTTTATTCCTTATTAATCTCATTCATGCTATAACTATTTGTTGCTTACACCATTATAGGATGCATTGTATTTCAGAACCCTATATTGGATGCCCGTATACCCATTTGGGGCAATTTATGGAGATCAGCAATGCACATATGTTTTGCCAACATGCACAGTCTTGCCAACAAATCTAAAACTAATCTTAAAAACAGTGTGACTTTAGACGGCATTTGCAGTGGCTGCGAGCTGTGTGGTTTTCGGGACAGCCACTGAAATGCAATTTAATATTATGATCCCCTATTACAGTCCAAGTAATTAAAAGGGCTACACTTTGTACTTGATGGACACCTTGATAGTCAGAGTCGTGTACAGAAGTAGATTGATACACAACAACATGGCATACAAGCATTAACAAGCCCATAAAATACAAATACAGGGAAATAGCCAGGAGCTGCCATACTACCTATGTTAGTGATAATGATATGTTGTTGTTTTAATATGTTCACAAACATTAGTCCCTAGCTTTTCCTGGGTGAGCTTACTAAATATGTGTTTCTCTAGTGAGTCATTTTTCAGTTTTTCCAGAAGTCTTGGGTCTCTTCTGCTTGCATAATCACTAAGGTCAGGCAGTAAATTTTTAAACTCTTCCTGTTTACAGTTTCATCTGTTATTGATGTTACTTTGCAGGTTATTCAGTTTCTGTTGGTGAGTTCAGTGGGGATGATACTGAAGGTGAGTTTATTGGCTGGAAGATCTTTGTTGAATGTGTAAACGAACACACAATGTATCCTGCAAATCACCATTTTTTTTTTTTTTTTATGCTGGCCAAGTGTAGCTGTTTGTGATAACAGAATTGTGCGTTCTGTAGTAATCCTGATAACGGAAATCACATACCCTTGAATGAATATTAATAGAACCACCTTAACCTGTAGGTAAACTTGAGTTTATGTCAATACTGAGCTTGTACCAATTAGGATGCAAAGAAAGTTTTGATTGGCCAAATTTGTAGTGTAGATGTTAAAGGGAAACATATCCTAACTCTTAGGAGGAAGGAGCCAGAGATCTGTCTGTATAGTGTTCCTTGAAAAGGGCATCTCCACCCCCACCTACCACACTGATAACATAAACCCCCCTTAAACCTAGACCTTGATAGGTCTAAATTGTTGAAATCTGCTTCTATAGATACTGACCAGCCTTAATTTTCTCTGCTGCCTACTGACTGTCTTCCGTGCCTTTTCCTGCACGGAAGCAGCAGAAAGGGTTGGGGGATTTCTATTAAAAGTTAAATTTTTATTGGGTGGGGGGTGGACATTCCCTTTAAGGCCAATGAAAAGGAACGCACCTTACAAATTCAGTGCGTATTTAAACATATGGATGCCGTTTGTAACCAGATTGGCAGTTGTAGGGGTTTGTTTTTTTTACTACTGGGGATGAATTGCAGCAGATAAAATGAATTACCTTAGGGCACAATTTTACATCTGCCTTTTATTTTAATAAAATACCAAAACCAATACCGCTCTGTGTATGTGGGTAGCTAGTGCTAAATGTTTGATTCTTTTTCTAGATTTTGTTGCAGGGGTACCTAAAGGAAACCTGACGTATGGATATGTGAGTAGACTTTCCTGACTTTTTATATACTTTTCATGTAACTCTGATGGCTTCTAGTTTTTAGTTATGCAGATCAAATATGTATAATTATTTTACATTGGAACGTTTTCACAATAAAGGGCAGCACGGTGACTCAGTGGTTAGCACTGATGCCTTGCAGTGCTGAGGTCCTGAGCTCCGGTTTCCCCCACAATCATAAAGACATACTGATAGGTTGTATATGTACAGTGATTAGGTTGTAAGCTGTTCGGGACAGGGCCTGATGTGAATTGAGTAAATAATTGTAAAGCGCTGTGGAATATGTAGCGCTATATAAGAAATAAAATACATACATACCTATTATGAAAACAAGAGGTTTCTCTTCTGAAACCTTTTGGCCAGAACTTGGAAAAGGAATTTCTGTGATGAGTCAGACTAATGTTTTAGGCATAGTTAGCATTTAAAGATTCTGCAAACACATTTACCTCTAACTGGCATGTGTTCCTTCTAGGTCACTATACTGAATGGGACAGACCTGAGATCCTTGTATAACTTTTCAGGTGAACAGGTAGGCTGGATGTTTCAAAGACCATTTGAGACTAAAAGTCCTTGTGCTGTTTTATAAAGAGAAATCACTTTTTAAAATCTAAAGCCTGATATTGTGCCTATTTTCACATTCTTTGATTTTGCTCGTATGTAACGCATTTTGTACAGTTGTTTAAGGGACCGTGTGTCAAAATGTAGGTTCACTTTTTTAACGCTGCCTGTTACTTGCAGATGGCTTCATACTTTGGTTATTCCGTATCAGCCACTGACCTCAACAGAGATGGGTAAGTTAGACGTAACAACTACTACTAAACTGTATAGTAGCTAAAATATAAAAGGCACCTACCCCCCATAACATTATAACCTTTGTGAAACTTGTGCACCACAGGTAATAGATTTACCAAATAGAAAGCTGCCCAATGCTGGAGGCTGGATCTCTACCATATTTCTGTCCATATAAAAGCACGAGGCTGCAGGCAGAGTGCTTTTATACAGGGCAGGGAACTCCATGGTGTTGTAAAATCCTTATATTATAATGTAAAGGATTGTAATACATAAGTTTCTTATTCCTTCCCCTCAAATTACATTTTATATTCTAGCCTTTTCCCTATTCCCACTTAAATTTAAAACCTCCACGCTACCTACCCATGCTATCCGGTTAAGCAAATCTTTGTGTAGGAGGAGAGAGAAATTTTGTTATGAAGTGACAGGAATCCGCTACAGCAGGTCCCCTTTGTGAACCCTTAACACCAGTGCACAAACTGATGATCATTGTTCAGGCACGTGCACTGTGCTGAACTTCTTCTTTAACAGGAATGTAATGGGAGGGGCAGTGTAATATAAGAAATGTTACTTAGTGACATTGCTGAGTGATTTTTATAAGGATTTATACCACTGCACCTCATTATAAAATATGACACTTCTGTATTCTAACATCATATATACAAACTAACACATGAGAAGTTATTGTAGTTCGATCACCTGTATAAAGTCACTTTCCATTGCATAGTACTTTTGTGTGGTTTATAATGTTCATTTACAGGATTGAGATGTTCAGTATATAAACAGGGATTCAAACCTTGTATGTCAGACATTTCAAGATTCTTTTGTCTCCTTCGATAGTTCAGTTCTACTGCACATTTAGGCAGCGGAGCTACTGCCATGCTTTTCGCTATAAAGTTCCAATTTGTGTTGGCAACATTTGTGAGTGCCACAAATGTTTTAAGTGGTCATGATGTTAGCAGCCCCCATGCATTTAGAAAATCCACATCCCATTGACCCTCGATTTAACTTTTCCATTGCAAATTGTTACGGCATTGGGGGGAAAAAAATCTTAATTTTTATTGCATTGCCTTCGATGTAGTAGAGCGCAAGTTATGCTCGCCACACACTGGCTTGACATTCCCATAACATAACGTCATCAACTTAAATTGACTGTAACCTTAAAAAAAAAAAAAAAAAAGTGGTGGTATTGCGCATCACTGGAAATGCTGCAGATGTGTTTAATAGGTACGGTTAGCATAAGGCAGTTAGACATTGGCCACAGTTTCTGTATATTGCGGTTTTCCTCATATATTTTTTTTTTTTATTTGCAGACTGGATGATCTGTTAATTGGAGCACCGCTCTTCATGGATAGGACCCACGATGGTAGGATTCAAGAGGTGGGCCGTGTTTATGTGTACCTGCAGGGATATGGGATGGAAGCCACACCTAAGATTATTCTTACCGGCACAGAGGAGTATGGCCGTTTTGGTAGTTCCATTGCTGCCCTTGGAGACCTGGATCAGGATGGGTTTAATGGTAAGTATAAGTCAACTGCATTACATTTGCAATGTAAACTTTCCACTGAAAGTTACCCAAACATTCACCATATGCCTAGAGTTGGGAGAGCTAAAGATGAAATATATAAAAACAAAAATGATTGAGATCCCAGTACCATCATTTCCCTGTTCATACATTGTTCATAGTTGTAATCTAATTATCTATCTAGTTATTTTTACTTCCATCCATGTAACCCATGTTAATTAGTTGGTAAAACCAAAAACAGATTTAAGCTAGCCATACATGGGCAGACGTCTCTCCAATCAGATTTCCAATTGAGGGCAATGATCAGAAATATGATCTGAAGAACAGCTCAAAGTTCGCCAGAGGCCTAGATCTTTCTCCATATTTTAGCTTGAAAGAGAGATTGGGACAGAAGATGGGGTCTGCAGAAAATTTTTCCACCTGGCCTGATCTTCATTTTTCCAGTAAACCGCTCAACACTGTCGACATTACAGCCAACCGCATGGTCTTCTATGGACCGCATGATTGGTTGCGGCATACTGTCTGAATTGCTCTCCTGAGAATTTTTGCAATTTATTTTCATTGTTTATTTTGCATAGTTTTGAAGATATTTACATTTTTGTGTGTGAAATGGGAAAAGCATCACCAGGTCCCCTGCAATTCCTGCTCTGAAACCATGTCAGTCAATTTGCCCTATGTCACATCTCCCATTGCAGCCCCCCGTTCCCTCCCACTCATGGACCCTCCATTTGCAGGCCCCTTCCCTTACAGCCCCGCCCACCTGTGACTGCCATTGCCCCGCCACACAGACACACACACCCCCACAGAAAGCTGTGTGAAAACAGCCTTTTCAGGCTGAGTGAGAACTCTGCCTGAAAAGGCTGTTTTCACATAGTGGGAGAGTAGAGCTGAAGATTCCCTTACCTTCTCTGTGGGGATCTTCACACAGCAGGGAGGGGGAGGGACTTCCTGTCTCCCTCATACACTGCAGTCTGAGGCTGTGCTCACCAGCAGCGAGGTGGAGAAGCAGCCTTAAGAATGTCACATGTCTGACTCCCACCCATTAACGGTCTTACCTCCCGTTCTTTAGTAAAACTTGCAGGAGAGGAGGAAGAACTTACCAGGGAGCGATCCAGTGCTGGCATCTCTGACAGTCTCCGACGCATCCACGCTCTTTTGTACTGTGTGCGCATAGATGCACAACGCAAAGGACTGTGGATGTGTCTGAGTCTGTCGGCGGCACTGGATTAATCCTTGGTAAGTTCTTCTTCCTCTCCTGCAAGTTTTGCTGAAGAACTGGAGGTAAGACATCTCATATACCATTCTTCAGTTGGCTACAGCAAGCTACTGTCCAGAAGCTCTGTTTCTCTTCCCGTAAGTAACGTATGTGTTTTGTACAGGTCTCTGACTCAATAATAATAATAATAATATTTCTTACAGATGTTGCAGTTGGTGCTCCATTTGGAGGAGAGAACCAGAAGGGGGCAGTGTTTATTTTTAATGGCCAGTCTGGGGGTATTAACCCTAAACCATCACAGGTGCTGCAAGGTGAATGGGGCTCTTCTCAGAAGCCTGCTTTCTTTGGATCGTCAACCAGGGGAGGTCACGATCTTGATGGAAACGGTTATCCAGGTATAACATGACCTATTTTTCATGTGTTTGAAACTTGAGAAAAATGTATTTTCAATGGGTTTACAAAGGGACTTATGGTCTTTGGCATTAAAGAACTGTGGGTATATTCACATTCAAATGTGCTCGTCTGTTTGTGTGAATTTATAACCCATTACTGCTATAAGAAAAAGGCGCTATTTAATCTGCCCATATATGGGCAGATGTTGTTCAGATTGTTTCAACTGTTTGACAATCCAATCAAAAGGACTAATCTAAGCTCCCCACCTTCCACTGCAGATTTTACCTTGGAATTGTTGAGAGGCCATTAGAGAAATGGAAAAAAACTGTTGATATTTTCAGCGATTTGATCTAGCATGCCCCCTATAAAAAGGAACAACAAATTTGATCAGATCGCTCAAAATGTCAAACTATTTTCAGTTTTTCCGAATTTTCTGCCTACCCCGTCTTCCAGAACCCTTTTCCCTATTTTCATCGAAGATCGGCGCAAGGTGGGGAAGTATGATAGATCCTTTGATTGTTTCCATTAACCATAAATCCATCTCTCCGTGTATGGCTAGCTTAAAGGGAATATATAGTGCACCCAAGAGTTTTTTTTAAAAACCATTAAACTAAAAAGCACCTGAGGTAGGATTCGTTCTTTTTACCTCCCAATATCATTTCTATGAGGAGCAGCAGGATGCCAAGTCTTCCTGATTGCTTTAGCACTATCTTTAATATAGAATGGCCCAGGGCCATAACCTGGCAGATGAAAACTGTATGTGCTGTAGCTCCTTAACAAAATAATATTGGGTAGGTGGGAATAATCAATCCTATCTCCTTGCCCCAGGTGCTTTCCATTTTTAAAATGTTAATATTTACAGTATAGTTGTCCTTTAAAGCTTTGCATGGGGCGATGGTTTTCCGATCAAATTTTCTATTGTAATTTTCTACCTTGTGCTGCCCATCTTCCATAGAATATTGCTGATCGGTCAATCAAAAACACTGGAAAATGTCTTTTGATGTTCTGATCAATTCGGCTTAAAGACTGCATTTTACAAGCAGTGATTCTTGTGGGTTCCTGTCTGGTCCATTCATTTTGCAATCAAGTCCATTGCAAAAAAGAACGGGCATAGCCAGTCTTAGATGTTAATCTATAGATGTAGTGTATAGGCCCTTTAAACTATATAAATATCTCTAGTGTATGGCTAGCATGAGGCTAAAAGGCTTCTGTTCCTGGATAGTTTATATTCACTGTGCTGTGAAATATTATGAGAGCAGTAATTGTATTGTTGTGAACAGAGCAGCTTGGATGCAAAGTCCTTTATTTTAGGTTTCAGTTTCTGATTGTTCTAATTGTTTTATGTACAGTATAAACACTGTCCATATTTTATAATATGAATTTTCTCCTTTCTAGATCTCATTGTTGGCGCTTTTGGAGTAGATAAAACCCTGGTTTACAGGTAGGACTAACTGGAAATGTACAATATAGAACGTGTGTGTGTGTTTCTTATGGTGTTTTTATTTATTGATTAGAATTAGTAGATTAATTACGTTTGCCTGCGCTGTTAATCAGTGTCAACCAATAAGATGTTGTCTAACTGCAGTGACTTAAGTAAAGGGCTTTTATCTGATCGCTTGCTACAAATGAATAGAATAGGCAAACTTTTATTAAACAGTTTAGTCTTTAGGAGGAATAGATCTTGTCAAACTAACTTGCTTGGCTTTTATGAGGAAGTAATTAGAAATTTAGACTCTGGCATAGCAGTAGATGTAGTTTACTTGGATTTTGCAAAGGCTTTTGATACAGTCCCCCATAGGGGGGTGCCACAGGGTTCTGTGCTGGGGCCGCTTCTATTTAATCTAATTATTAATGATTTGGAAGTGGGCCTTGTCAGCAAGGTTTCTGTGTTTGCTGACGACACAAAACTTTGTCGACCATTAAAAACTTCTGAGGATGTGCAATCGTTACAAGGGGATCTAGATAGATTATCACATTGGGCTGCTAAGTGGCAGATGAAATTCAATCCTTGTGGTACTTATACTATAAATGGCTCTGTGTTAAGTGAATCCCTGTCGGAAAGGGATCTTGGAGTTTTGGTGGATAACAAACTTAAAGGTAGCAAGCAGTGCCAGGTGGCAACAGCCATAGCCAGCATGGTATTGTCTTGTATAAAGAGAGGTATGGATTCAAGGGAGGAAAATGTAATTCTTACTCTTTACAAAGCATTAGTAAGGCCTCATTTGGAATATGCAGTGTAATTTTGGAATCCTGTGTACAAAAAGGACATCTTTGAAATGGAAAGGGTTCAGAGAAGGGCAACTAAATTAATAAGGGGATTGGGGGAGCTTGAATATGAAGAGAGACTGGAAAAGTTACAATTTTGTACACTGGAGAAAAGGCGCTTGCGTGGGGATATGATTACTGTGTATAAATACATTAACGGTCCATACAATAAACTATCTGGGGCATTGTTCACCAATAGAACATGTCAAAGGACACGAGGACATCCCTTAAGACTTGAAGAAAAAAGGTTTAGGCTTCAAGCATGGAAAGGGTTTTTCACTGAGAACGGTAAAGCTATGGAACGGTCTTCAAGTGGACGTAGTTATGGCAGGTTCATTGGTCAGTTTAAAAAAAAAAATAAATCACACCTTTCCATAAATCTAATAATCTGGTAAATCACACATTATCATAAATATCATAATCTGGTAAATCACACCTTTCCATAAATATCATAATCTGGTAAATCACACATTACCATAAATATCATAATCTGGTAAATCACACCTTTCCATAAATCTAATAATCTGGTAAATCACACATTACCATAAATCTAATAATCTGGTAAATCACACCTTTCCATAAATATCATAATCTGGTAAATCACACCTTTCCAAAAATCAAATAATCTGGTGGAAATTATAACATACTGGGCATAGGGATCAATCCAATCCATATATAATATTGGCTGTGTACATAACACTAGATTGGTTTCAGCCAAAGCAACTGACGATCCATCAAAAGCATCAGCCATAAACTGTAACCATAGACTGTAAATATGGACTGTCTGTAACCATAGACTAGACTGTAACCATGGACTGTCTGTAACCATAGACTGTAACTATGGACTGTCTGTAACCATAGACTAGACTGTAACCATAGACTATAACCATAGGCTGTAACCATGGACTGTCTGCAACCATAGACTAGACTGTAACCATAGACTAGACTGTAACCATAGACTATAACTTGTGAAGGTTCTCATTCATCCAGGTCATGGTATATCTGTTGTATTCAATTAGATCAACTGGACTTGAAGTTTAGTTCTTGAAGACGTTTTGCTAGTCATCCGACTGGCTTTCTCAATTCAGAATGACTTGTACAAGAATCTTTGGCAATTATGTACCCTGGAAAATCCCATTTAGCATATCACAGCCAAGTGTTAAGGGCGTGATTGGATAGTGGCTAAGAGTTTTCACGCCCCTTAACACTTGGCTGTGATATGCTAAATGGGATTTTCCAGGGTACATAATTGCCAAAGATTCTTGTACAAGTCATTCTGAATTGAGAAAGCCAGTCGGATGACTAGCGAAACGTCTTCAAGAACTAAACTTCAAGTCCAGTTGATCTAATTGAATACAACAGATATACCATGACCTGGATGAATGAGAACCTTCACAAGCATATTTCACACCTCACTGTTTTAAAACCCTTACAATCTGTACATTGTCGGGATGGATTCCCCCCCTCTTATCTGGGCATGTACAGTAATGTTTTTGTGTAGCAGAGGTCAGCCTAGCTGTGCAGGGTATTCCTGGTTTATCACAAATCTTCTACTGTGCCCATGGTAATTTATTGGTTGGTATAGTAAACATACAGTCCCTATACTGTGCCCATGGTAATTTATCGGTTGGTATAATAAACATTAGTACAGTCCCTATACTGTGCCCATGGGAATTATTGATTGGTATAGTAAACAATAGGACAGTCCCTATACTGTGCCCATAGTAATTATTGGTTGGTATAATAAACATTAGTACAGTCCCTATATTGTGCTCATGGTTATTATTGATTGGTATAATAACGTTAGTACAGTCCCTATGGGAATTATTAGTAAAGTCCCTATACTGTGCCCATGGGAATTATTGGTTGGTATAATAACGTTAATACAGTCTATACTGTGCCCATGGGAATTGATTGGTATAATAAACGGGCTCTTAGTCTAGTTTTTTTATTTTTCTGTATTTGAAGTGATTTGGCTTTCAGCCCCTAGCTAAGGCCCTGTTCACACTAGCATTTCTTTTCATTTTCCAAAAAGGTATGTCTTCCATGCCTGTGCCATGGGAATTGCGTTGTTGCGTGCAATTCTATGCATCAGCGCATGTTTTTTTTTCTATTGAATTGAAATTTAAACACAAAACGCACTTAAAATGAACTATGTGCGATTATTTATTTTTTTTTGCCCACCATTTTGCTTTACTAATGTGAATGTTGCATGAATGGGCCCCTTCATAAGTAAATGGCAGATAAGTAGGAAAAGTTTAGACTAAACAAAGTGACTTGGCCTTGGGGGACAAATAAGCATTAGAAAGTCACTTGAAGACTTGAGTTTACACCGCTTTATCGCTTGTTAGCAAGTGATGCATCTTTATATTATGAAGCTTTTTAACAATAAGGAAGGGAATTTGTTTGACTAAAATTCCCATTTAATCTTGGCGATTTTTTATTTTACTTTTTAAACACAATTTTGTGTTGTATTCTTACAGGAGGAATCCGAATTCCGGGACAAGCTGTCTCCAATCTACGTTGGTCTAAATTTCTCTTTGGACCCCCTGGCACCAGTTGACGCCCATGGCCTAATGCCCATTTTTGATTACAAGACCAAGAACTTTATTGAACAGAAAGTAAGTTTGAACAGCAGGACATGATGGACTGAGGTGTTCATTATTTTTAGTTTTTGGAACCAGAAAGACTTCAAATCTACTAATTAACGTTGGGCAATTCTCCCTGTAATGAGGACTTGACTTTGTATTTTTTATTTTAAAAGGCTATAGGTTACCTAAAATTTGTGTGATCGTGGTTGCTGGGAAGACAACTATGCATAAAATATTACTGGACTTAGATTTACGAATGCCAAAAACAAGTGTCTTAAGGTGGCCATACACTTGAACTATTTTTGTCTTGATCTTGAACTTTTTCATCTGATCGCCATCTGGGGGAGCCAATAACCTTGTTGCAGTGTATGTGGGCAACGAATGATTGTCCCGTATAGATTCTAAACAAAACAATCGTTCATGTGTATGCACCCATCAGGCACTGTCTGGACTCGTGATTCTGAAATCTGATTGTGAGTTTGCGACCGAGGTCACCTTTAGCCTTAATTTGTTCAGTCTCGAAAAAAGAAAATGTTTTTGGCTTTCTCATGATTTAATTATGTGTAAGCAATAAAATGTCAATCTAAAGGATACATTCCATCATGTTGCATCACAATGCGTCCTGGGGCCAATGAGGCGGTTCATTTGGCGAGCAGCTTGGTAGTGCATGTCTTTTATGAGTTTTACTGTATAGAAATCTATGCAAAGTGTCTGAAAAGCCTTACAGCACATTCCTTCCATAAACCTCTTGTAGCATGTGACTTCCCAAAGGTTCCATCATATATTTTACAACTTTTTCCAGCCCTGACCTCTCAGCACAGTCTCTGGTGGACTTTAATTTACACCTCCCCTTGTTCTCCCTTTTTTAGGCTCAAATCCAGCTGGACTGTGGTGAAGATAACATCTGTGTGCCAGATCTAAAACTCAACGTTTCAAGGTAGGAGAGCCGTGTTATACCGAACCCCAGTGCACTGCAGAGGAAGTGCTGTTAATCATCCATCTTAGTACTACTGTATAGCTCCGCCTTCCATGTGTATGGCGTATTACTATATGAGTGGAAACTACACCATAAATGTAATGTTTGCACTGAATATACTACCTTGACTGTGGGTTGAAATGGATACCAATGGGTTGGTAATGTAGTTAACAGGAGGAAGAGCTGTTGTACAAGGTCCCTAACTTCATTTATAATTTCAGCTTTTTGGTTCTTGACAACCAATGTACATCTATTTTGAAATCTCAATAGACTGGAACTCACCTGTTACACAGCACAGACTGCTTTAAAATAGGGATATTCATTGGATAATTCACCGACCATAAAATCCATCTATTCAATGTAAAGTAATCCAAGTTCTTTACAGTTAGAATACTGGCATTTAGCGTAGCTCCTCCTACAAGGGAGCAAGCAGCACCGGGTATGTCGGTATTAATGTTAATTAAAACGAATAATTGTAGGTTGCACATTGAGAGCCTTATTTATCTGCCTCGGATTGGTGTATGGGATCTTGAGTGATTTTCTAGACTGTGTAGCAGTGACATCTAGTGGTCGATGTTACTAAGTACTTTTCATTAATATGGATAATGACATTGATAAATAAGAATTTAAAGTCACAATATACATTTTTTTTTTATAATATCACTGCTGGTAGTAGTGTAGATTGCTGGTCATTATTATTTCTGATTCTGTATTGTTTTGAGGATTTAGTTGCCCTTTAAATGGACAGCAGAATTCCTATACAGTAATGGCCCAATCCAGCACGGCTATTACTGTATGTGACTATCATACTCCTTTTGATTCTGTATTATTTTGATGCATTACTTGCCCTTTAAATGGACAGTGGTAATCCAAAAGATACAAGGTAGACTGCACTCCAAAGTGGAACGTTTATTGTGAGCCAAACATCCACATAGAATACGACGTTTCGAGGGTAACGCCCCCTTCATCAGGTGTTACCCTCGAAACGTCGTATTCTATGTTGATGTTTGGCTCACAATAAATGTTCCACTTTGGAGTGCAGTCTACCTTGTATCTTTTGAATTCTCTATTCCCTCTGAAGTAGGGGAATTGGACTCTTTGCACCCACCTGGGGATAGTGTGCATATGGACCTTTTTGTTATATATTTGGACAGTGGTAATCCCATACAGTGACCCACAATTTCTTGGCACTCCAGATGTTTGGAAACTACAACTCCCAGCATGCTTTATTTGGTGGGATTTATAGTTTCCAAACATCTACAGTGACAAGCAGCACCCTCAGCCCCCAGTTCAGTGGAGACTTAGGGCTAGGCCACACTGCTGCGCTTATTTAGTGTTTGCGCTTGTGTTTTTTTCATATAATTGAAAACGCGGCAATGCACCGAAAACACGCGCTTTCGGGTGCGTTGTGATTTGCGTTCCGCATTTTAAATCGCAATCGCATGCTTTTTTCAATACTTGATGAAAAACGCATAGGAAATCGCATGCGGTTGCATTTGCGTTGCAGTGTGGCCGTGCTCTCACTGGTAATACAGTATTCAGCTGCCTCTCGCTCTGCAATCTGTCTGCCGCACGCTCTTGTGTGCTCTGTATGCAAGTACCGCTACTGATCTGGCCGTGATGCCCCACTACTACACACCGAAGCGCACACATAATCGCAATTGCATGTGCGATTCTGGTGCGTTGTTCCACGTTTGCACATATGATTTTGCCATTATGGAAACGCATGCGTTTGTGCAAAAAAAAGTGAATGCGAACAGATACGCATGCACATTCGAAATCGCGTGAACTTTCTGCAGTTTCGAATCTACCAAAAACACGTGCACAAAGGTGTAAAAAACGCGTTAGTATGGCCTAGCCCTAAGGGTTGGCAGTCTGCAGCTTTCACAAGAAAAGTCTTTGCTGCAATGGAGACAGTCTGATGTTTACTTAAGATGTTGGTGATATTTGGGGACACTTTTATACTGATACAAACAGCTTCAATTTTAGGTTTTATAACTTGGTAAAACTTGTGGTTTTTTTGTTTTTTTTATATATCTCAGTGATCGGAAATCTGTGTATCTTGGGGATGACAATCCCCTGACATTGTTTTTCAATGCATTGAACTTGGGGGGAGGAGCATATGAAGCAGAGCTGTACGTCACATTACCCCCTGAGGCGCAATACAGTGGCATTGTGAGGAAACAGGAGGTAAGTAGAAAGCTAAATTAAATTAGATTCTGTGTGGCATATGTAATGCAAGTTTCACTTCTCCCTCGGATTCCCCGATTGTGACCATTGGATGTAGTATTGTACTTTTCTAATTGTTTGAAAAATTTAAAAAATGTTTAAAGAGGACCCCTAATGGAGACTGTTGTAGTTTTGCCCTTGACCCAGCGCCTGGGTTGATTTGAGCTGTTCAGTAGAGATCTGAGCATGTTTGACCTATCCAACAGCCAATCAGTAGAAATAACTGTTAGGAACATTCCAAGGAAGTGGTGCATCCTGGGAAGAAGGACTGTTAAAACCTGAAATGTCAGCTCACTAATGTCAACAGCAGGGAACAGCAAAGGATATGAAATCAACTTTCAAAATGAGAGAATATGTAGAATAACTAAGGCATTACACAAACTAACAATTTAACAAATATTGATGATTTCCACTGAACTGTCCCTTTATCGTTATCAACAACTGTAGTCAAATAAAAATGCTTAGTGGTTAATTACTGGGCATTTTACTTCCTTATCCATAAAATTATATTAACATATCAAAGAAATTTTTTTTTATCCCTAATGTTTTCTTTATCATTGTAGAATCTTCTAATCTTACCGTGTGCATATGAGGTGGTGAATGAAACCCGCTTAGTCATCTGTGACCTGGGAAACCCAATGAAATCCGGGGCCAATGTAAGCAGAATTTTTTTTAAAAAATGGGAACCTGTAGTGGGAGGGTTCATAGACCTCTCGGCATTAGGATGATTGGACAAACATTGCAGTCTCCATTTTAAACCAATATTAATATAAGATGCAGATGAGCCATATTAAATGTAGCCTTATAAAATGGCTCTTCACTGTTACCCATTTACTATTTGTTATTAATAACTCCTTAAAGGATAAGTGTACTGTAAAATCAAGTTATGTTAATTTGGAAGATGCAGCTTTAAAAATATTGTTGCCATATTTTTTTTTTTTTTTTTTTTACCTATGCCCCTCCAGAGCCTAGCTTTGTGCCTTGAAAGTTGCTGACATCTTGTTACTGGTTTGCTGAATGTTAATCTCCGCCCCTCTGTGACTTCCTCTGCTTTCTCCTGCTTGAGCCTCAAACAGTAATGCCTGTGTGTTCCGTGCACTCTCCTGCTTGAGCCTCAAACAGTAATGCCTGTGAGTTCCGTGCACAAGCATTACTGTTTGAGGCTCAAGCAGGAGAAAGCAGAGGAAATCTCAGAGGGGCGGAGCTCAACATTCAGCAAACCAGTAACAAGATGTCAGCAACTTTCAAGGCACAAACCTAGGCTCTGGAGGGGCATAGGGAAAAAAAAAATATGGCAACGGTATTTTTAAAGCTGCAGCTTCCAAATTAACATAACTGGATTTTACAGTGCACTTATCCTTTAAAATCTGTGTATTATAGGCATTAAATACACAACTACTGTAGAATATAAAGATATTAAAAGGGAACAGTGGCCCAAAAATGACTTTAGGTAAATTGATAGGAATTGCCCCTGAGAATTTTTGCTATTTATTTCCATTGTTTATTTTGCATAGTTTTGAAGATATTTACATTATTGTGTGTGATATGGCAGCAGCATCACCAGGTCCCCTGCGCTTCCTGCTCTGAAACTCAGTCAATCTGCCCTGTGTCTCCTCCCCTTTGCAGCCCCCCTGGTCCCTCCCAGTTGCAGGCCCCCCATGGCCCATTATCTTACAGCCACGTGTCCCCGCCCACTCGCGGGTGCTGTGGGCTACTCAGACACCCCCCCCCCCTACCTTCTCTGTCAGGACTTCACACAGCAGAGGGGAGGAGGGACTTCCTGTTTCCCTCACACACTGAGGGAGTCTGAGGATGTGCTCACCGGCGGCACTGTGCAGGAGAAGCCTCAGGAAAGTCAGCCTCCCATCCATTAACTTTCTGGTCAGTCATTTCTGTATATCTTGGAGTTTGGAGACGATAGATCCCCTTTAAGTTAGCTTGGAGTTTAATGACTTGTATAAAACAACTACTTTGTGAATTTAATAATTTGCAAACGACCCTATGGTATTGTTTTAAATAAATGTTTTTAGTGTTCGTGGACAATGTTTGTTAATTGGTGTTTTGTTCTCCAGCTTTCAGGGGGTTTAAGGTTCACGTTGCCTCATCTCCGAGATTCCAGCCCTAAAGTGCAGTTTGACTTCCAGATTCGCAGGTATATTCCTGAAACCTTTTTTTCCCATTCATTCTGCAGATTAGTGACACAGGTGCTTTTTAGATCTGTGTGAAAATGTTTGTTCTGTTACAGCATAATCTTGATTTTTTTTTTTTTTTTAGAACAATTGAATTCTATATATAAATTTTTTCTTCTCTTTTTTCCTGGCAGCAAAAATGAAAATAACTCCCAAAGTGAAACCGTGCACTTTGCTGTAAATGTTGAAGTCTCCAGTACAGTGTCCTTTTTAGGGTAAGACCTCCAACCTCTCGTCTTGGTACATTTGTGTTTATATGTTTATTGGCAGTATGAACCATTATTTTTGACAGTCAATGCATAATGCATGCTAAGGAAACTGTAAAGATTATTCTCTGCCTAACTGCTACTTGCGCTGCACCCAATTCTTTCTTTGTTAAATGTTTTATCCTTGAAATATCCCTTTGCTCACTTTGTGTTTTTCAATGTAATATAGAAAGGAGAGGAGTCAAATATTTAAGAATATAGTCTGATCTCATTGTGCAAGTAGTTAAAACCAAAGGGAAATTTTAGGGAAGACAGATGTCCAAGTGCAAAGCCTCGAATTATCCCGACAATAGCTAAATAGTTCCCATGGTTAGTGACCAAAACTACTAGGTCCTCATCCCTGAGTTTTTCTTAGAACTGCAGCTACTTTTGTTGCTTCAAATATACAAGATATAGTTTCTGGGGGAGAAAACACTGCCCCGTCCACCAAGATCCCCCACATATATTACACCCCAAGTACTCAAACCGCAATCGTGAGAAGCCATGTCCGACTTTCATACGATACCTCTTCACGGACAGACCACACTCTTCACCCGGTGCGTTACGAACACAATGGCGAAACACGTGTAGGTTTTTGTTTGGCAGCTCCCCCATCTGCTTGGACCCACAGCTCCGGAGTTAATACGCATACAGGAGAAAAGTTTGTCTGCCTCTGGGATTCAACAATAGTCCGTGTGATAGAAGCAAAACAGGCACGGGAGGTGGATGGTTAAGAAGTGGAGAACGATGTATATACCCGGGTGAAGAGTGTGGTCCGTCCATGAAGAGGTATCGTATGAAAGTCGGACATGGCTTCTCACGATTAAGTCCCGATTACATATGTTAGACTGTGACCTAAATTGCGGTTTGAGTACTTGGAGGGTAGTAGGCATGGGGGGAGCGAGCCCAGTTTTTTAACCACTGGGGACCTCCGATATACGGTATGGTTGTGCCATCTGTGGGGGATCTTGGTGGACGGGGCAGTGTTTTCTCCCCCAGACACTATATCTTGTATATTTGAAGTTGTTGGTTCGTCCCCCTGTGCACCGCTGTACTTAAGCGTTCCATAAGGGTATAAAAAGCTGTGCGGTATTCTATAATACGTTGTGATAAAGCTACTTTTGTTGCTGCATCGTCTGCAACACTTTCGGTCCATTGGCATTGAGGGAAGTAAGAAGGACCGGAGATGCAAAGGAAATTTGTTGGTACCTCACCCTGTGTACTAAACGTGGAAGGCAGAACAGGAGAAGGGGTAGAAGAGTATAATTTTTCCATTATTGTATTGAGAGAGACTATATAATTATAGTGTATCATTTTTGTTTTATTTGCTAAATATCTTAGGCTTCAATGTAATTTGTTTTGCTTTAATATCCTGTAATAAGTATATTGTGAGTGTACACTTCTTTAGAGAACACTGTATTTAACTTTCATTAGTGCCTCAAAGCCAGACAGTGTTATCTTCCCTGTTGCAAACTGGAAATCGGGCAGGAGACATGTGACTGCGCAAGAGGCGGGTCCAGAGGTCAAACATGTATATGAGGTAAGGGATCATTCTCCCCAGTACAGCAAAGTTGTATGCTGGGCTGGTATATGAATTGTAACAGATTTGCAGATCTGCTTGTAGTAAATTTCAGTCTGGGCTGAGATGGATCTGCTCTAAATCAACCTGCTGAAAACATATATATGAAGTTATTTAGCTGCTATGCAGTGTTTTGCCTGTATTGAATGTTAGCAGCTTTTATTATATTTTTTCCAGATAATTTAATATTGCCTGACATAGTGACAACAATAAAGTTCGCCACTTGTCCACTTAATTTCTCTTTTAAAAAAATCAACTTCCCTGATTTAGCACACTAGGAAAGTAGCTGTTGTATTCAGTCAGATCAACTGGA
Source organism: Hymenochirus boettgeri (assembly GCA_019447015.1). Taxonomy (NCBI): domain Eukaryota; kingdom Metazoa; phylum Chordata; class Amphibia; order Anura; family Pipidae; genus Hymenochirus; species Hymenochirus boettgeri. Next base: position 280,986,641 of record CM033470.1, read on the forward strand.
CTTGAAGTCTTTTTGGTTTAACAAGTGCACGCTAGATTTTTGTTTTTGTTTTTTTTCCCTTCAAACCCCAGTTTGTTGCATACTGATGAGATTCTGTGAATTCCCCTGTGTTGGTATGTTGGTAAATTTCCATTTTGTCCTCAGCTGGTGAACTTTGGACCCAGTTCTGTGAGCCATGGAATCCTGGAACTGAGATGCCCAATGACTGTTAACCGGGATTATGCAATGTATGTCATGTCCTATTCCATGCAGGGCTTGAACAACTGCACTTCCAACCACCCAGTTAATCCTTTTCATCTCCAGGTATTTAAATCTCCAAGATTCACATAAACAAAGATGGAACGTGGCAAAGATATTTTTTTTATGGTTATTTTTCTCTTTTTGAAAAAAGATTAAAAAAAAAACACTAATTCGCTGTGCAGTTAATTTGCAGCAAACAATCACATGTTATCTAAGGCTTGGGTACACACAAAGGGGTATTTTTTCCCGACCGAGCGTTTGCTATGAGCGCTCGGCCGGGACAAATGACTGTCGGACCGGCTGACAGTTCGCGTGACCGATTTTGCAGTCCCATAGGGAACTGTAGGATTGGCCGTGATTTACCAACAAGTCAGATTACCCGTTTGTCCGATCCACACAGATTTTTCGACCGAAAAATCTGCCCGTGTGTACCCAGCCTAAATGCAGTGAAGAAAGAAGAAAAGCCAATATTTGATTGGTTGCTGTATTGTATATATCTAATCCTTAACATTTCTAAACAACTTGTTTTTTTATCTGTTATTAGATTTACAGAAATTACTTCCCGGTTTATAATTGTTGTAATAATAAGTTGTGAAACTTATTTGTAAGTGTGTGTGGCATTCATGACATTGGCTAAATTTTGTATAGAAAAACTAACCTCAATTTCTGTCAGCAGTCACCCACAGCACATCCACCAACACAAATACCCAACACTGTCCATCACGTTGAAAAACGAGACACCGCTCGACTGGTCTCTGGAGGATCTAACATGCTGGTATGTCGCTATTAAGTTGTATTTAGATACTGATACTTAGTAACTGTAAGTATGGGGCCAACATATTGCATATTTGCTTGGTAAATATTTGGTAAAAACCCTGTAGTACAAAGAATAATCCGTGTCTATTCTTTCCCAATTTCTTGATGAAAATGTATGAATCCTGAATGTAAAAATATTATTCTCCTGTCATATTATTTACTGTGAAACCTGGCCCCTCATAGCCCTGTAGAGGAACCTTTGGGAGCAATGACAATCGAAGGAATTGACAATGCATATTGGGATATAGAAAAGGTTTGGAATTGATTAATTTACTGAAGTGCTCTGCAGGAGAAGATTATGTAGGACCCTTTACAGCCCAAGAAAAATAAAGTGGTTGCCATAGAAGAACATAAGCTTTAGGGTAGACACATGTGCTAAGTTTGAAACTGTAAAGAGGCAACCAAGGAAAACTTGTGGCTGCTACTCGGGTGTTTCACTTAAAGGGCATCTATAGTGAAAAAAACACATTGCCCCATTGCAAAGTTAAATTCATGTACTCTGTGCTGCCTTTATCCTATATCTGTCAGTGACTTTGTTTTTCCATGGTGTCAGATCTCTGTGCAGCACTCCTCCTTTCCCCCTCCCCTCTGTTACCTCCTCCAGGTCTCAACTCCGGATAACCGACAAGCTTATCATGTGCAGTAGGAGTTAAAAGTTCAACATCCTGGAAAACACACCCACGCACAGTGGCCAATAGAAAGCAAGCTGCCCTGGAGACAGGGAAGAGAAAGGAGAACAGTACAGTTACTACTGCAATACGATCTTTGTGACCCATCATTAATCAGTGAAAGCTATGAAGAAGGGGGGGTCAAGTGCAGCCTTATCTCTGCAGTCAAAGCTACCTCTCTCGCTAATGTTCTTATCTCTGTTTGTGCAAACAGAGCAGGGAGGAGGGAGGGACTTGAGCAGGGAAGAGGATCACGTCACAGATTTGATTGACCGTACAAGTAGGAGTACAGGAATGCAATTGCGCATTCTTTTAACGTGTGTATCTCAGTACAGAGAGGGAATCTTAAAGTGAAGACACTCTGAGGATTGGGGAGAATTATAGAACACATGGAAGGAAAGAAAAAAAAAAAAAAAAGTTAATTTTCTCACTATAGATGCCCTTTAAGGTTGCCATACACTAACCTAATGTTATGTCAGTTCAGTGCTTAGTCAGGTACGAACATAAATTGGACATGAATTGTAAATATTAAGTGCAGTGTCAGGTTTGCTTGCCAATATTTCCAATTGTATAATGGTTTGTGAACGACATTATGGCCTTGATTGGGCTGAATGGTTTTCTAAACGTTGTGGGAATGTTGGGGGGTGGATGATAGTATGTGGCCAGCAGTAAACTTGCAAAAAGGTAAAAATCCTTTTTCTGGCTTTTGCGGGAAACAACTGTAGGCTGCCATTTATGTCCCACACTAGCACACCTGTCACTTATGTCAGATGCTCTTTTCTGGCCGTAACAAATATCTTGGTGGAAAAGGGAAAAAAAACACAGGGCTATGAATGGCAACAGAAGGAAAAGGCAAAAAAATCACAAGACTGCATCGTCTCCAATTGATGATTTCCTTTGAGCTCTGAACTACCCCAGCAGCAAGGCTTTCAAATAATGTTCTGTATATTTAATAAAAACCCTACCTTGGTATCTATACATGTACAAAACATTAGTGTCTAGTATCTGCACTCTGGCTGATTTTATTAAATTAGCGGATTTATAGAATACATGTTAATCCTTAAATTATGGCTCATGAGGAGAAAAAATCAATTTTAATTAAAAGATCTGATGTGCTTTAATATATTAATGCACATATGTATATCCCACATTCCTGGAAAGGAATCTTACCTGTGTGATTTCCCACAGGGATGTCCTTTATGTTTAATGGGGAATTATACCCCCCAAACCACCCCTCCCATTTGATGTTAGAATCAGTAACGATTCACACACAAATAATCCATGATTAGCTCCTGTGTGTGTATCAATCTATTACATAGTTATAGTAATTGAGGTTGAATTAAGACATCCATCCATCTAGTACAACCTTTGCACCCTCCTCTTTAACCCTACCTAACAGCTGATCAAGAGGAAGGGAGAGGGGGGAAAAACCCAGAAAAGGGGAAAAACGCCTTCCTTGATACCAAATGGCAATCTGTAGTTCTGGTTGATCCAGGGATACCGTGTGTGTGTGTGTGTGTGTTATGTTTTAGTTTTAGAAACTTATCCAGCCCACTTTTAAAGCTATTCAATGAACTTGCCATTACCACATCTGCTGGAAGACCTTTTCACCGTTCTCAATGTAAAGAAACCTTTCCTAACCTGAAGATGAAACTTCTTTTCTTCTAATCTTAAAGGATGTCCATGAGTCCTCAGATATGACCAATTAGTGAACAATGCACCAGAAATTTTATTGTATGGCCCATTAATATATTTGTTTAAAGTGATCATATCCTAGATCAAACATTATTGCTCCAATGTAAAACTCACTAACTTGTCTAATCTGCCTGCATAGTCAATACCCATCATTCCCTTTATTATTTTAGTTGCCCTTCTCTGAACTCCTTCCCTTTCCAAGATGACCCTTTTGTATATGGGATTCCAAAACTGCACCGCATATTCCAAATGAGGCCTTACCAGTGCCTTGTAAATTATATATTTTAGCCAACAGACAGATCAAAACATTAGACAATTGGAAACAAGTTGAACTTGTGTATGGCTATATTAAGTCAGATTCTAAAGATTTATAAATTTAAACTACATTGTTTTTTTTTACAAAGAAATGTAATGAACCTCGAGTTGATTGTTTTCATCTTCAATGCAATATCGGGCTGCTAGAAAAACTTAAGCGAGCTATTGTTGAAGTACAGTTCATCATCTGGGCTGACACCTTTATGCAGGTGAGTGAAACAAATATTATAATATTTAGATTTTTTAGCTTTCAGTGTGGCTGATTGTTTATATGTAAACCGAATGGTATACACCAGTGGAGGTGGCCCTCAGAGCCCTTTTTTGTGGGCACTCATGCACAGCAGAATTCACCAGAGTTTGTTACCAGAAAGGCTGAGAGACATCTGGTAACTAAAGAGATCAAAACAAGTATAGATTCACTCTAGCTCACCAAGGCTGGCAATTGCCAATAATCAGTAGGTCCAATCCTCCAAATACCCCTACTCTGGGGTTGATTCAACCCCCAAATCAAAGTGAGGAGCACACTACAGTGTATCAAAATGTACAGTATTGTGCAAACAACATTCAATGTTAATCTATTATCAATTCTATCTACTGTCAATGTCTGTTTTTGAGTTGTTGTTTTTCTGAAGTTAAACCTCAGTATTCACGTTAAACTATCGTGTTGGCACTATGAAATAAATAAGTGGCTTTTGGGCTGCAGTTTGGGCACTCGGTCTCTAAAAGGTTTGCCGTCACTGGTAAATCCACAATCAGAATATGGTTTTTCTGGCATCAACAGGGCCTTATTTACCCATGGGCGATACGATAAAGTAAGGGGTTAAACTCACAATTTCTATTATTGAGTAGGCCAACACACGTTTAACCCCTAAACGCTGGCATTGCAAATGACACCTGCACAACCGGCGCAAGTTATTTACTACCGGGGTTTGTGATTGTTTTAGCGCTACTATTTAATGGCAGCTAATGGCTGTCAAAAAATCACGCTAGAGTTAAACCCCTTTTGGGGTTCACCCCCAGTCGCAAATCCGGTATTAAATTCCCGAAGCCACATTTTCCTGCAGAGATTGCGGCTCCAGGTAAATGAGGCCCCATGTGTCTAGAGTGTAAGATTTCCTGTTTGCAGTTTGGTTCTTCCTACAATATGACCTATAGAACTAGGTTTTGAGGAGTAAGGAAATAACTTGTTTTAGGCTGGTGCTTGTCATTGTGGAACCATATAATACAAATGGAAAAAGGTGCTTGATGTGGACATGATGATTATTACAATTTCCTATTTGGAGGTGGTAAAACACTTTATAATTTGAAAACCTTTAATTATATTAATAGCGGTAGATTTTTTTTTTTTCTAATATTGGAGTACCACCAGCTGGCCATGATAAAATCTGCAACAAACCAATGAAGGAATTGTTTGAAAGAGGTAGGAAGTTGACTTTAAAATGTTTTTTTTCTTAGGCCTCATAGAAACGTACAATCGTGTGAACAAGGCCCTACAAATGTGTGAATGTCCGTTATGGCACGCATGTGTATACCTAGTTCACTTCAAAAATGAACTATTCCTTTACTGCATTGATTGAAGACCGGGTGGTTAAGGAGCTATACCTTACCATCCATTTTCAATCAATGCATGTGGAACCAGGGACAAGTGAAAGACTGCTTCTTTGTTCTGTTTAACTATAAGCGCGCATTATCACGCATGCATGCTATAGTTAATCAGAACTAGGAAGCGGTCAGGATCTGTCAGTGCTGCTGTGGTAGAACAAACTTACCTTTCACGTGATCCATCTTCGTTCTTGGGTCCACATGCATTGATTGAAGAATGGGAGGTAAGGCATAGCTCCTTAACCTCTCAGCCTTTAATCAATGCATTAAAGGAATAATAAAGTTCACTTTTGCAGTAAACTATTACTTTTAAGCAAGCGAAGTGTGTTCCACTCTGCGAGAGGCTGATGCTGTATCGTGTCAGAAGGGCTTTCTATAATGAAGAACTGCATCTTTTCCCCAACTTTTGGTTAGGAATTACTTAAAGTAAAGCTGTGGTTCAGTCTACTGAAGGTTTCTGTCACAGATTAGTTTGTTTAAAAACATTCTTTCTCCTGCAAGGGGAACTCAGGAACCACGGGTTAATGCACCATTCTCCAGGAGCGGACACTAAAAATAAAGGAAGTGAGGCTCTGGTGCTCCTCCCCCAAGGGTATACTTATTTGAGCACCTGAAGCCTCCTCCAGTTTTTTAGTGTCTGCTTCAGGAGGTGGTGGTTTCATGCCCCACCTTCTCTCCATGTGGGAGAGCTTGCAGACAGGCAGAGCCTACTCTAATGCTGCAGGAATAGCTGCACATCATGCCCGTCAGGCCTAAAATGTGCAGCCCCCCTTCTCCGCTATGCGGGCAACCAGCGGCTCCGCCACTGCTTCTCGCTAACTGCATATTGGCTTTCCCTGCTCACATGCGACTTCCGTCTTCGAAGCTGGCCTCTGATTGGCCCGGGAGGGTGGGACTTCTGCTCCTAGCTCTCCTGGGCTTTTACTCTGCTCGGGTGTGGGACTTCCTCATTCTCTGCTATTCTACTCTGGACTTAAAGGGTATTTCCACTGATAAGTCAACTGGGTTGTTAGGATAGATATGTGTACGGTGGAAATGTACCTGCAGTATTCTGTGTCTGTGAGCAGTAGTTTAGAAGAAATCCAATGACTTTCTCCCAGAACGCTGTGGATGGTGCAGGTCCGCCCACTTTCAGTGACTGCCTGCTTGGGAAATATCAGACGCGCGTGTTCCTTTAGTGCATGCGCAGAACGTGTGAGGATCCATCGGAATAATCACATGACCATCACCACAGCAGCTTGCGGAGTTCACTAATGGAGGAGTAATCAGGTACTACTTTTTTCTCTCTCCCACCAGATTGCCTCATATTCCCGGCATCCCCTATGAAATTAATCTTAGATCACTTTTTCAACCACCCCTCTCACAGTTAGACACAAACAAATCTTTATTAAAAACAGCACAAGTTCCCCCTGCCTTTGCTGCAGTATTGTGGGAAGAGGGTTTAACTTTTCCTCCCCTGTCTCTCTCTCTGCATGATCAGCTGTAAAAATGAACTTCGAGAGTCAGGGAGATTTCTTACTGCAGCCAAGTGGGTGTGTCTGCTACCATGATGATGCACATTGAGTGACAGCACTCCCAGCACAGGGGAAGACACACCCCCAGGAACCAGCACAAATTTCCCATGCTGCTGCAAGCAAACAAAAGGGAATTCTGGGGGAAAAAGTTAGGGGGAGATTTGGGGGATGGTGTACTAATGCTTTTTCCTCAGTGGAGATACCTTTACTGCAGCGAGGTTCTCCTCCTGGTTTTATTATCTAAGTGCTATTTTTTCCTCCATTTCCTCAGAAGTTAAATTGCTTCCTTTAAAGGAATCTTCTAGGGGGGAAGAGTACGATTTGGCTTCTCCTAAGGGTACTGAACAAACACATTCACTTCTATCATGGGCAGAACAATTTTTGCCAGCCCTATCGGCGATATACATCCCAGGAGTCCTCTATAGATGCAGATTTCCTCAGTCTTCATACGTTCGACCAAGGGGAATGGGCTCTCCATCCAGAAACCCTGGACCTTTAACGGCGTGGCAGTTGAATCCGCTATCCTGAGGAAGCAAGGTATACCCACTTCAGTAATACCTACCATGCTGGCAGCATGGGAAACCTTCATCCTCTAGAGTCCATCACTGGGTATGGCATAGATTTGTCACTTGGAGTTCCTACCGGGTTTTCTTTCAAATACATTTGTTAAATTAAGGGTCCTCCGCTTTCTTCAAAAAGGCCTTGACAACAGACTCTCCTTGAGTGCCTTGAAGGGACAGGTTTAGTCCCTTTCGGTTTTCTTCTATAGAAAACTTTCTGGCAGGAAGGATATTCAAATCTTCTTGGAGTAACTCCCTTTCGCCCCCTATTTTTACTCTTCCCGTTTAACTATGGGATCTTAATCTAGTTGCCAAGGCCCTTCAAAATCCTCTTTTCGAGCCTTTACATTCTATCTCTTTATTTCTCCTTACTTACTGAACTGGCTTCCTTTTCAGTGGAACCCCCATGCCATACTCTTCTCTCGGACAGGGCAATGCTCAGACCTCGTGCATCTTTTCTTCCAGAGGTGGTTTCTTCCTTCCACATACACCAGGGGATTGTGGCTCCTGTCTTTTTTCCGGATCCTTCCTCTTTGAGATAGCGTAAGTTGCATTCTCTTGACATGGTGCAGCCTCTTAGGATCAATATCATTTGATAAAAGTTTTTGTTCCTCGGGCTTTGCTCATCCTTCTGGCTGGGCCCTGTCAGGGGTCTAATGCTTTGCCTTACACTCTAGAGAGGTGGATTAAACCTGCAATTGTCCGCTGGAGCTGTTCCTCCCTTGCGGGTTACATCTCACTCTACCTAAGTGGTTGGTGCATATTGGGCAGCACGCCATGGGGCATCAATGGATCAGATATGTCAGGCAGTGGTCCTCCATCCACACTTTTTTATAAAGTTTTACTGCCTCCAGGTATTTGAGACGCACACACGACCCTAGGTCGCTCTGTTCTTAGAGCTGCGGAGGTATAATGTCATTATTCTTTCTGCCCGCTGTACAATTAGGGACTTTGGGATGTCCCCATGGTTCCTGGGTCCCCTTGCAGGAGAAAAGGGGATTTTTGTACTTACCAGAGAAGACAGCTAGAAAGCTTAGGGAGAGAGGGGCCAAAAAGAGCAAAAAGCCCTTCACTGAGCATAAAAATGGAGAAACACCTTCTTATAACAGAAGGCTTCTTGCAGTCTCATGCTATATGAATAGCATTGCCCACAAAATAAAACAAAGTAATTTCTTACTCCCATGTTCCCCAGAGTAAGGGGTGGTGATATGCAAAATACTCCTTTATGTCCCTTAGCTTATGCATGTGTCCAGAACCGCTGGCTAATAACATGCAATATAGCTTAATATATAGAGCCAATCATCTGACATGTCTGCAGGTCAGATAATTGGCTCTATAAAAGTTTACATTAAAAGCACTTTTATGGTGATCGTACTAGAACATGGTGACAATATATTGATTTGGATTTCTCTCTTCTGTACTTTTAGAAGGAAAACCAGGGATTTACTCTACAGTGTCAAGTAGACTTTCATATACAAAGGGTACCATACAAAATCCTTCCTCACAAGTATCCTAAAGGGACATACCAGGTAAATGTTATTGTGTGAACTTTCTACATCCCTTCAAATGCTACCTTTTAATGAATTGCATACAAAGTAAAATGGAAATGGAGGTTGAATAAAACATACATTCATCTATTATATGGCCCATTAATATATTTGTGTAAAGTGATCATATCCCTGCAGAATCGCTTTCCAATGTAAACAGCCCTAATCTGCCTGCACAGTCAAGCCCCCCCGTTGCCCTTCTCTGAACTGCTTCCATTTCCAAGATGTCCCGTTTTGTATATGGGATTCCATTATGGTTAAATGGCAGAATCCGAATGGAATCACTGCTGAAATTAAGCATTTAGTTCTTCTGTATGGTAAATTGGTATCACAAAAGACTGTCCTGTTTTCTCTCAAGATGCACACACTTTGATTCAGATCTGCTATTCTCACCAACATTTTTGTCACTGGATCAAATTGTATTCTTCACCTACATGCTCCCTTCTCCCTGCCTATAAAGCTGTGCTTTCCAAGGCTCAAGCAAAGGGTGTTCAGGTTATATATATATATGGTGCTAAAGTCATTGACTGGTAACACTCCACTACAAAAAAATGTTTTTCTCTTTTGCTATCAAAAAAAGGTGAGGGAAAACCAATGTCGATATACTTTCAATTATAGAATCTGTGCAGTTTCATTCCATTTATAAATTAATAAATTTATAAATGGATAATATATTATAAATCCTGGTGCAGCCAAGTTTAAAATAGTTGATTATGTCCAATTAGAACTATTAAGCTGGGTCCCCACTTGAACAAAGGGCTGATCCTGTGGTTGGCCCCGTGTACTAAAGTGTAGGGAGTCGGTCATGGGAAATGTGCAGTCCTGAGCAGTATGGTGAGAACCCTCGGGACTGTGTGGATCCTCATCTTTATGACAGACAGGATCTTAAAGAATCTTCAGTCTGTCATTTTTCCTGAGATTGGCACTGTGCGTTCCCAGCTTTAGCACTGAAATCCTTCATCAAGCTTTCCAGTAACCTCTGTAAAAATAGAAACATTCCTCTACAATAGTGTATTTCCAACTACAGCTTCTCCATATATCTTTACCCTGTAGCAACCCCTTTGAAAGGAAAGCATACAGTACAGAGTGCACAACAAAATACCTAGAATACTGCTAATGGTTAATATTGAACCAGCAGCACAGACACAGTGACTTCTAAAGCTGCTGTTAATGGTGGGAATGGAGGTTGAATAAAAGGTGCTGTATTCTTTTTATTTGTGTATTGTTTTGTTTGTGTATTATTGTGTATTATTAGGTTGATACAGCAGTTCACTGGACCAAACCTGAAAGTAGCTATGGCGTCCCACTGTGGATCATAATCCTGGCTATTTTAATTGGACTTCTGCTTTTAGCATTACTTATATATGTTCTATATAAGGTAAGTTTTTATACATTAACTACAAAAATAGAATGAATTGCAAATGTTTCTCTCTATTCTACTCCTAAAATGAATTGCTAGTATTTGTATTGTACATTTTTCAAAATTGCACTTTTATTGGCCAATTTTTTTAAAATGGTTTTCTAGCTAGAGGGGCCTTGTGGCAGGATTGGATATTTGCACAGGAAAAATGAAATTATGGTGGAAACCCACTTCTCTAATTATTAAAGGGCAATTCTACTATATAAACTCATACTTCCAATAGGAAGGCAAGCTATACAAGCATACTAATTTGTTTCATTGTCTTTTTTTCTGTATAGCTTGGATTCTTTAAACGCTCCTTGCCATATGGGACTGCCATGGAAAAAGCTGAACTCAAACCTCAGGCTGCATCCGAGGCTTAGTGTGAACCTCTGTCCTTATCCCTTGCACTGCCAAAGAATCCTCAAAAGGGAAGGTTCAAGAACAGCCAACTTTAAAGCTAAGGACTACAGTGAACCATCTTTTGGGAGGGTGGGAAACAATATTTTAAAAAGTTATCTACCAGGAGAGGAATCTATCAATTACTACAACAATCTGGTCGAGGCTAGTTTCCCGCTGTAGATGAATTGAATGTGGGGAAAACAAGTGGATGACCATTTTAGAATTTTTCCTCTGATCAAAGATTATTTGAAGAAGTCGGATTCATGTAAATCTGGTGCGATTGTCCACTTGTTTTCTTGGCTTTACATGGTGCACCTGTTTTTCCGCTTTCTCTGTAATGTTTTTTTCTACAAGGATGCGCATAGCAAAGTTTAGAGTCTTGAGGATCACTGATTTTGCTGCTATGCGCCGAGGAAATGGAAGCAAGAACTTAAATATAAGTCAATGGAGGCAGTGAACACCTCATAATTGGAAGTTTCTCATTGCCCTGTTAAAAAAAAACAAAAATTGCGAATGGGGGGGTCAATCAGTAATTCTGCAACGTTAGGGTGTTAAATTATTGTTCATTTTGAACACGTGGTGTGCGCTGTTTTAATGCAAAGTATGTAAATCTGTATATGTTGTTGGAAAGGGGATTCCCAAAGCTGTCGTATCGGCATGATGTTGAAGTCTAAGAAATGATAAAAACCCACTGTGTGCAAAAAAGTCAAGAAAATTGCATAAAGTCCATATTTGGGCTGTGTTTTAGGTTGAGTTTTATCATCAACTCTTCTTTAAAAGGAGAAGATATTTTTAAACAGAAGGAAAACAAAAGGGTGAGGGAGTCTAGAGTTCTTCATAGATCCAGGCTTGTTTACAAGGTAATTTGTCACCTGGGCATATAGTTCCTCTGCACTCTTAAGTCTTAGTTTTGCATAAAGAAAAAGGAGTTTCTATTTAAAAGTAGCACTATTTCCAAATAAAGGTCCAATTTGTGGGGGTCACATTGTTGAAGCAGCTGAACTGTGCTGCAAGAAAGCATGTTCCTTTGGAGATCTGAACGCACAGAGATGGACTAGAGAGACTGAAAAAGAAACATAAAGCCCATCAATGTGGTGGTAATGTGACAAACATTCTGCCAAAGCTACAAACCTCAGTTGCCATGATACGACTGCACCGTCTGAGCACTGACTCTTTAATGACCACTTCACTACATGGAGTCCATAATGGTGCTTATATAATGCTTGGTTTCCTACCATGAAGTGTTAAAATTACTTGGGCTTTGCTATTTCACTGATATTTAAAATGGGTTGCAAGTGCAATAAATGTGTTTTTAGCTGTTTTTATTAAATATTTTTTTACAACGTATTTCCTATGAAGTATGGGGTTGACTATTCAGATTTTCCTTTGGATATTATTTAAACCCTTTGAGACCCCTTTTGGTGGCAGGATTTGCACATTTTATGTGATAACATTTTTGGATTTAATAGCCATTTGTAGGCACTGGAGGATGCAGATATAACAAAATAGCTGTCAAGATTTCCTGAAGTACAACTCTAATCCAAAATTATTTTTAACAATGCGTGACTATTTTTTGGGGGGGGTGGGTTGAAAGCCATAAAGTGAAAATATAGGCAACATCTGGTCCTCCAGTGCAACTTTCAGCATCTTCTGTCATATTTGATTGGTTAGAACACATGTATTTTAGCTAGATGTGGAAGTTTGGTGAGAAATTAGGGGTTGATGTAATAAGAGGCTCAATGTTTCCCTTACTGTTAATTTGCAGCCTCCAATCAAATGATGGCTTTTTACTGGGCCACTGCAGTAAGAACATCTGATTAGTCGCAGTTTAAGGCAAACTTTTAAAAAATCTTTTATTGCATCAGCCACTAAGATTCCCTCAATGCACGTCATAGAAAAAAGCAGTTACTAGAAGTGAGTCTGTGTAACATGACAACTACTTTTAACAAGTTTGAGGGTGTACAAAGCATTTCACATTCTGCTGTTACAAACCAAATCAACATTTCTGCATTCATGTACATTATTTCTCCCATATTGGGTGAATTTTATATTTTTCTGTGCCTAGAGCTGATTTATGTTAACTGAACTGCTGGATCAGATAGAGATGGACCTGGACTATAAGAGATGAAGGTTAATTGACACCCATAAGTAAACAAATCAGTTGTCGTGTGTTTTGGGGTGGGTGAATGCAATCACTGTCTTCTCAGGGGTATCAAAATAAAGTGTTTAAAAACAAATTGTCTGTTGTGTGTGTTCCTTTATATTCCTGTGTCCTCTCCAGCCACCTTCCTCTCTGTTGTCCTTATGCTGGCTAGATACTTTTCCAAATGCATTTTAACAAAACATTTTTTAAAACTGCAACATTTCCATCCTTGTCTTGGACCTTTTATCAATCTTGAGGCAAGTTTCTTGAGTGCAACTTGCATTACTTGGTTTGGATATTCTATCTGAGGTAGTACCAGGGCCTATGAAGTAGTACCAGGTGCCCACTTATATCGCATCAAAATACAGCACAGAATGTACATCAGGATGCATAGGAAAATTGCCTGATATCTATTTTTTACAATTGGGAGAAAATCTAGGTTCAAACAAACATCTTTGTTTCCATTTTCCAAAAAAGCTGATGTAATATCAATATTCAAAAAATGTAGTCGTCCCCAGCCTGGTAACTTCAGACCTGTGAGTTTAACTTCAGTGGTGGGGAATATACTGGTAAGACATGAAGAAAAGGTAAAGGTGCACACCGTATCAAAACATGCCGCAGGTTCAGACGGTAGTTCAGTAAAACCAAATCATCTATATTGAATAATCATACAAACATGGAAACAGGCCACTCACGCCTTACCCGTTTCGAACAGGTAACTGTTCTTATTCGTAGGCAAGGTGAATGGAAAAAGAGGGAAACTCCTCTTATAAACCCAACCCCCTGTCTATAAAGGGGAGGGGGTGGTACAAAGGTAAGTACAAGTTAACAGATTGGTTAAAAATCAATAGTGACTAAAAATGTCCTACTTCATTAATAACGCTAAAATCCACAAGTGTGATCTAAAAGCATTATGTGCATCACCAAATCCATGTTCTATGTACAAAATATTAACAGACAGGAGAACTCCTAAGAGAAATTATTACAGGTAAGGCTGCTAAATCCTAATACACACACAAGCTCTCATCCGTATAACGCATATCCCACCTAGAGCTGCGTCCCAAGGGTGCTCTTGAATCAAAAGTGAATATCCATTTTACTTCAGCTTTTAATAGAAGAGACAATCTGTCTCCTCGCATCAGGACACACCCTTTGGATACCTTGTACCCCAAGAAAACAACTATTGGCAAAATCACATAATTCAAAGTGTCTCCCAATGGAGCTATTTAAATTTCTCTTTATTATGTCTCTAACACGCAACTTAAGGGACCTAGTTGCACAACCCACATATTGTTGCCAACACTTAGAATAGGTAAGGAGATACACAACAAAATCAGAGATACAGTTTATATACTGTTTAATCCTATAGTTCTTCTAAGTGGAAGAACTGACAGCTATCTGATTTATCTATGTGGGTACAAGAAATAAATCTACTCACTCCACATCAAACGTTAAAAAAAATTCCCCCACTACTGGCCCCACTCTGTAGTGCATAAATATCCTTACCTTACATCCCAGCTCCAAATGGTTCTCCTGTAAAGTCCCTCCAAACTCCAGAAAACTGGCCACCAGGGAAATTGTTTTCCGCCTCTGAGCTGTCCTCTCAGAGGTTTTTGGCTTGCTCAGAGCAGCCCTTCACGCCCTCCCCCATCTGTTTTGTTCTCCCTCCCCCTAGTGTAAATCCCCTTGTAGATATAATAGTGTTAGTTCCCCCAGCCCCAATCGCAATATTATATTTTCCAGAGGCTCCCCCGAACTCTACTTACCTTCCCTCTCTCCCCTGACATTCTGGGCAGCCGCATCCGTGATTGGCTGCCTCTCAGCCACTCGGGCATGACTGCCGGTCCGGCCCCCTGCTTGCAGTTCCTCGCAAGCAGAACGCTGGGCAGTGCGGCGGAGGAGAGAGGGAAGGTAAGTAAAGATCGGGTAGTTTCTCTAAGTTCTAATATGGGGGTTGGGGCTGGGGGCGGGATACCTACTGTATGGGGAAAGTTGAAAAAAGGGGTGGACATGCCCTTTAAACTGTAACCAAGGTTTAGTTTCCGTACCCATACTAAAAATAGACTGGGAGATAAAACATCCTTTAATGATCTAGCTCATTTAGATACAAACTTGCATCCATCACCTGCTTTGGAGGAGACTTTTTTTTTTTTTTTTATGCATCAAGTGCTTCATCCCATTCGCCTTGTCCTTTGCCCGACCGGTAACAAACCAACCAAAGATACCCTTTTGTTGGCCCATGGAGGTCGGGAGGATGTTGGTCTCCTTGGAGGAGCCTGGAATGACGACTGAGGAAGGCCTTGGGGAGGTACCAAAAGGGCCGAAAGGCTATTCAATGAACTTGCCATTACCACATCTGCTGGAAGACAGTTCCACAGTTTCATCATTCTCACTGTAAAGAAACCTTTCCTAACATGAAGATGAAACTTCTTTTCTTCCAACCTTAAAGGATGTCCACGAGTCCTCTGATATGACCTATTAGTGAACAATGCACCAGAGAGTTCATTGTATGGCACATTAATATATTTGTATAAGGTTATCAAATCCCCACGCAAACGTCGGTTCTCCAATGTAAACAGCCCTAACTTGTCTAATCTGCCTGAATATTCAAGCCCCTCCCATATTAATTTAGTTGCCCTTCTCTGAACTGCTTCCATTTCCAAGATGTCCCTTTTGTATATGGGATTCCAAAACTGCACTGCAAATTCCAAATGAGGCCTTACCAGTGCCTTGTAAAGAGTGCCTTGTACTATCTTTCTCTCTTGAATCTATTCCCCTCTTTATACAAGACAATATCTTGCTAGCTCTAGCTGTTGCTACCTGGCATTGTTTGCTACAGCTAAGTCTACCGATATCTACCAGAACCCCCAAATCTTTTTCCATTACAGATGCACTTAACACAGAGTTATTTATGGTGCAGGTGGCACAGGGATTATTAAATCCCAAATGCATCACCTTACATTTATCAACATTGAATCTCATCTGCCATTCTGCTGCCCATTTTGATAATCTATCTAGGTCTGCTTGCAACACTTGCACATCATTTGTAGTTTCCAAAGCTCTGCCTAGTTTAGTGTCATCAGCAAAGCAGAAACCTTGCTCTCAATGCCCCCTTCTAAGCCATTTATAAACAGATTAAACAGATGCGGCCCCAGTACAGAACCCTGAGGCACTCCGCTTAGAACTTTAGCCCACATAGATGTAGGTCCATTTACCACCACTCTCTGTTTGCGATCCAATAACCTATTCTCTATCCATGCACAAATGTTTTCTTCAAGGCCAACAGTCCTCAGTTTATACATTAGTCGCCTATGTGGCACAGTATCAAAAGCTTTAGCAAAATCCAAGTATACCACATCCACTGCTGTGCCTGAATCTAAATTCTTTCTCACTTCTTCATAAAAACCAATTAAATTTGTCTGACTACTACTAATAAAATGAGCTCTGGAGACAAAGTCAAGGATATGATCCCCAAAAAAAGTTTCCATCACCTTCCCTACCACTGATGTTAGGCTTACAGGTCTATAGTTACCAGGCTGTGAACCATCCTTTTCTATAGCAACCATGACTAAATTAGTCCTGTCTGGATCTTATTTTTAAGATCTGCACAGAAAGTGCAGTTTCTGAATCTGCAGTCACAAACACCAGTTCCTCCTTCTAATCTGCGATTGGCATGGGGGGCAGTGTACAGATCGAGTTTTGAAAAGTTCATTAGAAAAAAAGTTGAGATTTGATAAGTCGAGTTTTGAAAGGTCGATTAGAAAAAAAGTTGAGATTTTGAAAAGTCGATTAGAAAAAAAGTCAAGATTTTGAAAAGTCGAGATTTTGAAAAGTCGAGATTTGATAAGTTGAGTTTTGAAAAGTCGATATTTAAAAAGACGAGTTTTGAAGTCAATTAGAAAAAAAGTTGAGATTTTGAAAAGTCGAGATTTAAAAGGTTGAGATTTAAAAAGTCGAGATTTGAAAAGTCGAGTTTTGAAAAGTCGATTAAAAAAAAAGTCGAGATTTTGAAAAGTTGAGTTTTGAAAAGTCGGGTTTTAAAAAGTCAAGTTTTAAAAAGTCGACATTTAAAAAGTCGAGTTGAAAAATTGAGTTTTTTGTTTGTTTTTTGAAAAATCGAATTTTGAAAAGTCGAGATTAAAAAAGTTGAGTTTTGAAAAGTCGAGAATTGAAAAGTTGAGTTTTGAAAAGTAAGTTTCGAAAAGTCGGTTATTGAAAAGTCGAGATTAGAAAAGTCGAGATTTAAAAAGTTGAGTTTTAAAAAGTCGTGATTTGAAAAGTCGAGTTTTAAAAAGTTGAGTTTTATAAAAGTCGAGATTTGAAAAATAGATTTTTAAAAAGTCAAGATTAGAACAGTCGAGATTACAAAATCAAGATTTAAAAAGTTGAATTTAAAAGTCAGATTAGAAAAGTCGAGATTACAAAAGTCAAGATTTAAAAGTTGACATTTAAAAAGTCGAGTTGAAAAATTGATTTTGAAAAATCGAATTTTAAAAGTCGAGATTAAAAAGTTGAGTTTTGAAAAGTCGAGAATTGAAAAGTTGAGTTTTGAAAAGTAAGTTTCGAAAAGTCGGTTATTGAAAAGTCGATTAGAAAAAAGTCGAGATTTGAAAAGTTGAGTGTTGAAAAGTTGAGTTTTGAAAGTCGAGATTTTAAAAGTCGAGATTAGAAAAGTCGAGATTAAAAGTCGAGTTTTAAAAAGTCGTGATTTGAAAAGTCGAGTTTTAAAAAGTTGAGATTATAAAAGTCGAGATTTGAAAAATAGATTTGAAAGATTAGAAAAGTCGAGATTACAAAAGTCCAATTTAAAAAGTTGAGATTTAAAAAGTCAAATGTAAAGTCGAGATTTGATAGATTTTTAAAAGTCAAGTTAGAAAATCGAGATTACAAAAGTCAAGATTTAAAAAGTTGAGTTTTAAAAAGTCAAGATGTGAAAAGTCGAGATGTGAAAAGTCGAGATTTGAAAAGTTGAGTTTTGAAATCGAGTTTGAAAAGTCGATTAGAAAAAGTCGAGATTTAAAAGGTCGAGTTTTGAAAAGTCGAGTTTTAAAAGTCGGTTTTAAAAAGTCGATTAGAAAAAAGTCGAGATTTAAAAGGTCGATTTTGAAAAGTCGAGTTTTAAAAAGTCGAGTTTTGAAAAGTCGATTAGAAAAAAAGTCAAGTGTTTGAAAAGTCGATTAAAAAAGTCGAGTTTTGAAAAGTCGAGTTTTGAAAAGTCGATTAGAAAAAATCAAGTTTTGAAAAGTCGAGATTTAAAAAATCAAGTTTGGAAAATGCGAGTTTTGAAAAGTCGAGATTTAAAAAGTCGAGATTTGAAAAGTGAGTTTTGAAAAGTTGAGTTTTGAAAAGTCGGTTTTGAAAAGTCAAGTTTTAAAAAGTCGAGATTTAAAGAGTCGAGTTTTGAAAAGTCGAGATTTTAAAAGTCAAGTTTTGAAAAGTCGATTAGAAAAAAGTCGAGTTTTTAAAAGTCGAGATTTGAAAAGTCGAGTTTTGAAAAGTCGAGATTTTGAAAAGTCGAGTTTTGAAAAGTTGAGTTTAAAAAGTCGATTAGAATAAAAGTCGAGATTTAAAAGGTCGAGTTTTGAAAAGTCGATTTTTGAAAAGTCGGTTTTGAAAAGTCGATTAGAAAAAGTCGAGTTTTGAAAGTCGAGTTTTGAAAAGTCAGTTTTGAAAAGTCGATTAGAAAAAAAGTCGAGATTTGAAGTGCGAATTTTGAAAAGTCAAGTTTTGAAAAGTCGATTTGAAAAAGTCGAGTTTTGAAAAGTCGAGTTTTGAAAAGTCGAGTTTAGAAAAAATCAAGTTTTAAAAGTCGAGTTTTGAAAAGTCGAGTTTTGAAAAGTCGATTTGAAAAAAATCAAGTTTTGAAAAGTCGAGATTTAAAAAATCAAGTTTTGAAAAGTCGAGTTTTGAAAAGTCGAGATTTAAAAAGTCGAGATTCGAAAAGTCGAGTTTTGAAAAGTTGAGTTTTGAAAAGTCAGGTTGTGAAAAGTCGATTAGATAAAAGTTGAGTTTTAAAAAGTTGAGTTTTGAAAAGTCGAGATTTGAAAAAGTCGAGTTTTGAAAAGTCAGGTTTTGAAAAGTCGGTTTTAAAAAGTCAAGTTTTAAAAAGCGAGATTTAAAAAGTCGAGTTTTGAAAAGTCGAGATTTAAAAGTCGAGTTTTGAAAAGTCGAGATTTTAAAAGTCAAGTTTTGAAAGTCGATTAGAAAAAAAGTCGAGTTTTGAAAAGTCGAGATTTGAAAAGTTGAGTTTGAAAATCGAATTTTGAAAAGTCGAGATTTGAAAAGTCAAGTTTTGAAAAGTCGATTAGAAAAAAAGTCGAGTTTTGAAAAGTCAAGTTTTGAAAAGTCGAGTTTTGAAAAGTCGAGTTTTGAAAAGTCGATTAGAAAAAAATCAAGTTTTGAAAAGTCGAGTTTTGAAAAGTCGATTAGAAAAAAATCAAGTTTTGAAAAGTCGAAATTTAAAAAATCAAGTTTTTAAAAAGTTGAGTTTTGAAAAGTCGGATTTAAAGTCGTGATTTGAAAAGTCGAGTTTTGAAAAGTTGAGTTTTGAAAAGTCGGTTTTGAAAAGTCGATTAAAAAAGTCGAGTTTTAAAAAGTTGAGTTTTGAAAATTGAGTTTTGAAAGTCGGGTTTTAAAAAGTCAAGTTTTAAAAAGTCGACATTTAAAAAGTCGAGTTGAAAAATCGAGTTTTGAAAAATCGAATTTGAAAAGTCGAGATTAAAAAAGTTGAGTTTTGAAAAGTCGAGAATTGAAAAGTTGAGTTTTGAAAAGTAAGTTTCGAAAAGTCGGTTATTGAAAGTCGATTAGAAAAAAGTCGAGATTTGAAAAGTTGAGTGTTGAAAAGTTGAGTTTTGAAAAATCGAGTTTTGAAAAGTCGAGATTTGAAAAGTCGAGTTTTAAAAAGTCGAGATTATAAAAGTCGAGATTGAAAAATGATTTTTAAAAGTCAAGATTAGAAAAGTCGAGATTACAAAAGTCAAGATTTAAAAAGTTGAGATTTGAAAAGTCGAGATTTGAAAAGTTGAGTTTTGAAAATTCAGTTTGAAAAGTCGATTAGAAAAAAAGTCGAGATTTAAAAGGTGCGTTTTGAAAAGTCGAGTTTTAAAAAGTCGAGTTTTAAAAAGTCGAGATTTGAAAAGTCGAGATTAAAAAAGTCGAGTTTTGAAAGTGTCGAGATAAAAAGTCGAGATTTGAAAAGACGAGTTTTAAAAAGTCGAGTTTTAAAAAGTCGAGTTTTTAAAAGTCGTAGAAAAAAAGTCGAGATTTAAAAGGTCGAGTTTTGAAAAGTCGAGTTTTAAAAAGTCGAGTTTTAAAAGTCGAGATTTGAAAAGTCGAGATTAAAAAAATCGAGTTTTGAAAAGTCGAGATTAAAAAAGTCGAGATTTGAAAAGTCGAGTTTTGAAAGTCGATTAGAAAAAAAGTCGAGTTTTGAAAAGTCGAGATTTGAAAAGTCGAGATTTGAGAAATCGAGTTTGAAAAGTCGGTTTTAAAAAGTCGAGTTTCAAAAGTCGAGATTTGAAAAGTCGAGATTGAAAAATAGATTTTTAAAAATCAAATTAGAAAAGTCGAGATTACAAGTCAAGATTTAAAAAGTTGAGATTTAAAAAGTCAAGTGTGAAAAGTAAAGATTTGATAGATTTTTAAAAAGTCAAATTAGAAAAGTCGAGATTACAAAAGTCAAGATTTAAAAAGTTGAATTTGAAAAGTCGAGATTTGAAAAGTTGAGTTTTTGAAAAGTCGAGTTTTGAAAAGTCGATTAGAAAAAAGTCGAGATTTAAAAGGACAGTTTTGAAAAGTCGAGTTTTAAAAAGTCGAGTTTTAAAAAGTCGAGATTTGAAAAGTCGAGATTAAAAAGTCGAGTTTTGAAAAGTCGAGATTAAAAAAGTCGAGATTTGAAAAGTCGAGTTTTGAAAAGTCGAGTTTTAAAAAGTCGAGTTTTTAAAAAGTCGATTAGAAAAAAAGTCGAGATTTAAAAGGTCGAGTTTTGAAAAGTCGAGTTTTAAAAAGTCGAGTTTTAAAAGTCAGATTTGAAAAGTCGAGATTAAAAAAGTCGAGTTTTAAAAGTCGAGATTAAAAAATTCGAGATTTGAAAAGTCGAGTTTTGAAAAGTCGTTAGAAAAAAAGTCGAGTTTGAAAAGTCGAGATTTGAAAAGTCGAGTTTTGAAAGTCGAGTTTTAAAAAGTCGAGTTTTAAAGTCGAGATTTGAAAAGTCGAGATTAAAAAGTCGAGTTTTGAAAATCAGATTAAAAAGTCGATTTGAAAGTTGAGTTTTGAAAAGTCGATTAGAAAAAAGTCGAGTTTTGAAAAGTCGAGATTTGAAAAGTCGAGTTTTGAAAAGTCGAGTTTTAAAGTCGAGTTTTTAAAAGTCGAGATTTGAAAAGTCGGATTAAAAGTCGAGTTTTGAAAAGTCGAGATTAAAAAAGTCAGTTTTGAAAAGTCGATTAGAAAAAAGTCGAGATTTAGGACGAGTTTTGAAAAGTCGAGTTTTAAAAGTCGAGTTTTAAAAGTCGAGATTTGAAAAGTCGAGATTAAAAAGTCGAGTTTGAAAAGTCGAGATTAAAAAAGTCGAGATTTGAAAAGTCGTTTTGAAAAGTCGAGTTTTAAAAAGTCGAGTTTTAAAAAGTCGATTAAAAAAGTCGAGATTTAAAAGGTCGAGTTTTGAAAAGTCGAGTTTTAAAAGTCGAGTTTTAAAAGTCGAGATTTGAAAAGTCGAGATTAAAAAGTCGAGTTTTGAAAAGTCGAGATTAAAAAGTCGAGATTTGAAAAGTCGAGTTTTGAAAAGTCGATTAGAAAAAAGTCGAGTTTTGAAAAGTCGAGTTTTGAAAAGTCGAGGTTTTGAAAAGTCGAGATTTGAAAAGTCGAGTTTTGAAAAGTCGAGGTTTGAAAAGTCGATTTTGAAAAGTTGAGTTTTGAAAAGTTCGATTAGAAAAAAAGTTGAAATTTGAAAAGTCGAGATTTTGAAAGTCGAGATTTTTAAAAGTGAGTTTTGAAAAGTCGATTAGAAAAAGTCGAGTTTTGAAAATCAGTTTTGAAAAGTCATTAGAAAAAAAATCAAGTTTTGAAAGTCGAGATTTAAAAATCAAGTTTTGAAAAGTCGATTTTGAAAAGTCGAGTTTTGAAAAGTCAAGATTTTAAAAAGTCGAGATTTGAAAAGTCGAGATTTGAAAAGTTGAATTTTGAAAAGTCGAGTCTTGAAAAGTCGAGTTTTAAAAGTCGAGTTTTAAAAAGTTGATTAGAAAAAAAGTCGAGATTTAAAAGGTCGAGTTTTGAAAAGTCGAGTTTTAAAAGTCGATTTTTAAAAGTCGAGTTTTAAAAAGTCGAATTTAAAATCGAGTTTTGAAAAGTCAGATTAAAAAGTCGAGATTTGAAAAGTGAGTTTTGAAAATCGATTAGAAAAAAATCGAGATTTGAAAGTCGAGTTTTGAAAAGTCGAGATTAAAAAAGTCGAGATTTGAAAAGTCGAGTTTTGAAAAGTCGATTAGAAAAAAAGTCGAGATTTGAAAAGTCGATTTTTGAAAAGTCGAGATTTAAAAAGTCGAGTTTGAAAAGTCGAGGTTTGAAAAGCTGAGTTTGTGAAAAGTCGAGGTCCATTTTCATTATGAAAATGCATGCAATTGCACAAAAAATGACAGCGCTACTAAATTGGTGACTCATGCACAAATCGCAACACACTGCAATCGCAAGATTTTGGTGTGTTGCTGCAATTTAAATACAATTGGAAAATTTCAATCGTCTGAAAAATGCGCTTGAAAAAGGCCACCTTTGCCTTTAAGACCCAACACATATTAAATCTTATGTTGCAGTGCTACGTACCATTGCAAAATACAAACTTTATCACCTGCATCATCTTCTAAAGAAAATACTAACAACCTTTTGTTGTGTAATATTATCAGGCCTATGTAAAAAAGTTCTTATGCTAAAATCTGATTGGTTGGGGCAATTTGCACATTTTTAGCGATAAGAACTTTTAATACATAGGCCTGTATATGTTTTTGGGTTTTAAAGGCAAAGGTGGGAACCCTAGTTGGAAGAGTGTTTATTTATGCAAAACTTCCTACAGGCCCCTACGGAATTGCATGCGATTTCATGTGTAATTTCGTTGCTTTTGCGCATGCGTTTCTTATTAAGTATTGGAAAACGCATGTGATTTAAAATGCGACATGCAAATCGCAACGCACCCGAAAACACGATTTTCGTTGTGTTGCCCGTTTTCAATGATCTGTAAAACGCAAGCGCAAACGCATGCGCATGAAAAACAAAAAGCGGTGTGGCCTAGTCCTTATAGAACATGGTGCAATGCTGCAGGGGGAGGATAATATAATGACCCTGATCTTCTCTGTGCAATGCATTTCTCTGTGTAATGCCTTTCTTAGCGTAGCTCTGTACTACAGTTTGATGTTTTTATACAGACAGCTGAATCAAAAACATACTCTTCCACCCTCCAACATTCCTTCAATGAGGTACACTGATGAGAATGCATTGCACAGAGTCGTGCTAAGATTAGGTTCACTTCACATCTCCCCCCTACAGTTTTGCACCATGTGGTTTATATAAAACACACTCTTCCTACCCTCCAACATTCCCTTTAATAAGGTACACTGATGAGAAATGCATTGCACAGAGCTGTGCTAAGATCAGGTTCAGTCACTATCCTTCCCCTACAGTTCTGCACTATGTTGTTTCTATAAAAACAGACTCTTCCTACCCTCCAACATTCCCTTTAATAAGGTACACTGATGAGAAATGCATTGCACAGAGCGTGCTAAGATCAGGTTCACTTCACTATTCTATAAAACACCCTCTTCCTACCCTCCAACATTGCCCTTTAAATCTATACTTTCACTAATATTGCTGCAGCAGACAGGGAGAGCTAGAGACCTTTACACTACAGGCCATATTTATAAAGGTGTGGTATCGCCTTCTTTAGCGATCGTTTATGATCCTTAATTTATGATCACTATCGTAAATCTTGTAAATGTACAATACGAATGTAAATCTACGACCACCCGTAGAAATATCATTATGGTATTTTTATTACCGCATGGTGTATACTACTGCCATGGTCGTCCAGCCACGAAACCTGTGGTATCGCAAGTTTTTAAACACTTAAAAGTACATTGCAGGTGAAACATCACAAGGTCATACAAAGAACTGTAACTGTGAATAGTGCAGGTTTATTGCAAAACATGCGTGCTACAGTTTTCTGACCCACTTTCCTTCCTCAAGTGCTTGAGTGGGTCTGAAATATGTAGCACACATTTTTGCACTAAACTTGCAATATTCACTGCTACAACCTGTGTCTTTGTATGTTTCACCTGCAACTTATTATTTCAGATCCGGACACCCTAGATACCCAGACCTATATACACAACTACAACACTGCTACTAGGAAAGTGTTAATCAGTGAATCTCTCTGTCCCACCCAGATTCTGCAATTTGAATATTGATAGTTTAATTATTCCTACATCAGGGGTTAAGAGGTGGGAGTGGAAATCACATAGGTGCTGAACATGTAATCAAGGCAAAAGTACTGGCAGGCAAGGAAAAAATGTCAGCTTCAGAGTTGGGAAAAAACAGAACCTAAAATGAGCTCATATAGGTAAAGGAAAGGCCCCTGAGTGGAATCTTCCATGCTAGAAGGATGTTGAGGCAAGTACTTTCTACTTAAACTTTGATTTTTTGGAGTTTAGTTTCTCCTTTAAGTACACAGAATGTCTGCAGACAGATTTCAAAACAAAAGGCTTCACAATAAAAAAATGTTTATAACAGTTAATAGATTTGTCAATTTGACATATTCAAAATAAGAAAGTAAATGATCTTCATACGTACATGCAGGTCACCTCTCAATTCTCTATAGTACGTACATTGCCATCTTTGCAGAGTACCTATGAATCTCACATATAGTGCCTTCATATTCCGAATTGCAGCGACACTGTTTCACCACGTAAGGCAACATTTGGCAGATTCCTTTTTTACAAAAGTTAGAACAATTTCTTAGGAGAGCAAAGGATTGACCTTAGAAAGAGGTCACATACAGTACATATCAGCAAGTAATCAAAATCCAACACTTTTGCTAGTATATATATATATAATATATATATATATATATATCCGAAATGCTTTGATACATGTTCACTAATAAAAGTTTATTCTGTTACAAGTCCTACGAGTGCTTCATCTCCCGATTGCGTATATAATATAGAATGGATAGGTGTGCACACATTCTTTATGAACTTCAATTACCTGGTGCTGCCGACTATACCCAGGATATATAAATAAATGTTCCACAGTGTCAGCGCAACTCAGGTTCTTCAATCAGTGCTTTATTTAAAGTGCTTTTTTAGGCAAACATTCTATAAAGTGCAATAATAAGCAACGTTTCGGCCGTTATCTATGGCCTTTATCAAGCTCAAAACATTAGTGCATTTGTACATCATTATATATCCCTTCTCATTAGTGGTTAATTATAAACACACCTATACATGACATCATCTCCATAGTTTAAGTGACAGTGCTATATTGACTTTAAAATTAAGTGATCCTTGACTGAGTGCTCTTGTGCTTACTGATAAAAACAACTTGTTATACATAACTATTAAAAAGTGAATTCTACATACATCATTATAGTATATTAAATGTATTAAATATATTAGCCTTATCCCATGGAAATCTAAGGAAAATCTCAAATGAACAGCTCATTTTCATTTGTGAATAGGAGAATGCTCCCTCCAACACCTCCTCCATCGTAGGGATGGCCGGTTCGCCTATAAAATTAACTATACGATGGCACTAGTGAAATTGAGTTCCTAGATTTAAAGATCTTTAAGACTGATTTAGGTATTGGAACTACTTTATACAGGAAATCGATGTATAAGAATTCAATAGTTGTCACCCTGAAAGGTCTAAGTACGGTATTGCTTACAGCCATTCCTGAGAACTTTACGCAATAACAGTGACGGGTCGATAGCGGAGATCCAGCTGGATGACATGTACCATAGATTCTGCAATAGGGGCTATAAACCTGATTTACTCCTCCATCAGTTAAAAAGGGCTAAGGCTAATTATTGTTTGAGTATAACCTGTCCCAAAACGATAAAACAATGAGCGCCTTGGTAGGGCGACAATAGATTTTTGTACAACTTATACCCCCTGAGTGGTCTATTGAGGGAGGTGATTAATCGGAGATGGGAAATG
This sequence comes from Hymenochirus boettgeri, assembly GCA_019447015.1. NCBI lineage: Eukaryota > Metazoa > Chordata > Amphibia > Anura > Pipidae > Hymenochirus > Hymenochirus boettgeri. The sequence continues at coordinate 281,012,736 of CM033470.1, forward strand.
ATTATTCGTGATAAATCCTTGCCCTTTAAGAATACATGTATACACACACATACAAGAGAGGTGACAATTTGTCCGATTTATTGGTGTGCAGATATGGCCAAGATGAAAAAGATACATCATCCCTGCAGGGATATGGCAGTCCAAAAGAGATATGGCTGTTTTCGATGCCCTAATTGCACATACGTGCAACTCTATGTTATCTGGTCAGCACACCCAAGGGATGGCACTAGATAGCCAGAAATCATGTTTACGTGCACAAGCCGATATGTTATTATTGTAACGTTTGCCCATGTGGCATGTATTATGTTGGCAAAACAAAAACAATGTTTAAGGAGCACATGGCTAATCACCATGCGTCCATTAGAATGCATTACAGGCAGATGAAAAAACGGTGGCCAAATAATTCGGTGACTTGGCTGTTGCCAGGCATTTTAAGAAGATGGCGCATCCGTTGTCGAGCCTTCGCTGCATGATCATAGATGGCCTAGTGGGTGAACAGTTGGGAACATTTGTAGACAAAGATAGGATACTCTTGCAAAAAGAAGCGAGATGGATACATAGGTTTGCAGACACTATCCCCTAGTGGATTGAATGAGCAATTCTCGCTACATTGTTTTTTATGACTCATTGTAACTATTGATGTTAAGATATTTTATTCTGCTTGTACTTCGTGGATTTCTCCTTTATGTATATGTATGTGTTTCTACTTTTCTAAAAAACTAGTGGTATTTTTAATGGTTTTTAAAATATTTTTAATATTATTAGATTCATGTGCACGCTGGGGAGTATTGATGGTGTGGTGTTGATAAAATGGGGTAATGCACTGTGGATGTTTGCATCCTGATGACGGCCCGCACATTGGGTTGAAACGCGTTCACAATAAACAAGTTTGTTTGCTAAAGACCCGAGAGTGACATCTTTTCTACTTATATATATATTTATATTTTTTTTTTTCTTCTTCTCCTAAAAATAGAAAATGGGTGTGTTTTAGGGTGTGATCTGTGTTTAGGGTGGGGATAAGGGCGTCAGGCTCTTTGGGCCTACATGCTCCGGAGGTGTAAATCCTGCCCTGTGTATATATAGTACCCAGAGAACTCCAAGGATTTAAGGGGGAGATGCAATATATTCGCTCATCGCAACCTACATGCACTCGTTTCTGCAATGTAGTAACCACTTTGCAACCGTTAATACATTGCGAAAATGCTAGCGATAAGTTGCGACCTTTGTGCATATTTTAAAGACACCATTGAAGAGGCGTTAATTGTCGCGCAAAAAAAGGCGCAAAATTTATTGCGCTGCGCAAAGAAAAAAATAGTACATAGGTTAGCGTGTTTTAGCGCTTATTTGTCATTAGCGCAGGATATTGCATCTCACTGTAAATCTCTCAATCTCCATTATAGAAATAACCTTTCATATGGATTAAAAAAGTATCTGCAGTAGCGTAGAACAAATATTAGATAACAGCAGAGTTTATAAATGTGCTTTACAAAACTGCTTCCTGTTCCATAGATTCTCCAGACTACGCTTAAGGAGAGTCATACCTGCAGCCTTGTCTTCTGTTGGAAAAGCCCCCGTTCTCCACAAACCCGAATATGTTAGTTCTATACAGATTTTGGTAAAACTAGCTGTCAAGCATTTTAAATGCACTTAGATGGAATAGAACCTTTGTCAGTGTGAGACATGGAAGATCTCAAATAATCTCCAATTTCAGGTCATCTGTCATTTATTTGTCTCATATAGGTTTTGGGGGTTTCCTTATTTAAATCCCAAAAGCCTAACCCCATAAAAATATTTTTTATAATAATTTCCATTGTATTAGCTATGCATTTGAAGTAATGAACTCTTGTCTGCATCACTCTTACCTTCAGGTTATTTGTATTGGTGGTACAGAACCACATCTGTCACATGGCTTTTCCCCCAGGTCAGGTTTGTGACAGACCCATGGCCAAATTTGTGCACTTTAAAATGAGATTATTTATGTAACACCATAGATATACAGGTTTATTCAAAAAAAGTTTGTTTAAAATGGTGCTAATTTTGTCCCAACCAATCAGATGTTAGCTTTCAAATATTAATAAAGATCTATTGGTTGGGGCAAAATTAACACCATTTTAAACGATAAGAACTTTTATTGAATCTCCCTGATAGTTTTCAAATATATCAATGCTGAATGGGTGGGTAAGTCCTGTGTTAATAATAAAGGAATATATTTAATTATATAAATATTGGTAAAAACTAAAAGTTTTATACCTTTAAGATTTAGTTATTTATGATGCAGGCTAATTAAACAAGGCATTAATAAAGTAGTAAACCATATACATCTACAGTCGGCCGCTCACATGCATGTGTATGTCATGATTATGCCCCCACCCCCCAAACTCATAGACGGGCCCATGTGTCCTTGGGTGGTATATGCCTGAATAAAGCTTTATCGGGGTTATTCAATAAAAGTTCTATCATTTAAAATGGTGCTATTTTTGCCCCAACCAATCAGATGTTAGCTTTCAAATGTTACATAAGATCTGATTTTTAAACAATAAGAACTTATATTGAATCTCCCTGTATGTTTTTAAGGAAGGTGGCCTCTCTTTAGGCTTTCAATAAACCATATACAACTCAGTTTGGTTCCAGTTTAGTTTGCTTAAAAGTTCACCAACTCAACATATATTTATATAAATGTATTTTACCAAGAGACTTTATTAAAGGTAAATTCTGCAGTAGGATTGTACATGTATTTACAGTTATTCTGTCTCACTGCCCTAAACTCTCCTTAATTGTACCAATGGGCCCTATTTAAAAAGATCGGTATCATTATCCGTAAAATACCGATTGTTATCGTAAAATAACACCGTTTTTACCGATAACGCGTTATTTACTGATAACGACCGTTATTTAGCGATATCGTTAAATACCGGTCGTTATCGTAAATACCGGTAGTTATCGGTAAAAAAAACGGTTGTTATTTTGCGATAACGATCGGTATTTTACGATAACGATACCGATCTTTTATAAATAGGGCCCAATGTCTGTTATCTACCTTATTGTGTTATCATTCTAAATAATAAAAAGGTTCACCAGAGTAAAGACCAGAAGGAATATTCAAGGCAGGATAAATGTAGGAAAGGTATGAAAACAAGAATCATATTTTACAGTGTTTGACTTATACTGTACACTTCCATCTGCCGGGTATAATTCATCAAAATAGAGAAACAAAATCACCCTCTAATGGATTTGCTATATGTTAGAAGTAACCTCAGTAAGATCTATTCTACACTAGCACATTTCTCACATGCTTACAAACGCGCTGCATTTTCGGAGTGCTTGTGTTCACCATTTTTTTGCAGATTGCACACGCTCCAATGATGAAAATATTTTTAAGCTGAAACACATAGTAATGCATTGCATTTGTGCATTTCAGAGTGGTAACCGTGCTTTGTAGTGTAGCCGCAGCCTAACACATACGTTATTTTGAGATGGGAATCTTTACTTTGCTTGTTAGTGATGGCCACAAAAGATCTTTCCATTAAGACGAATGCTACAATAATGGATAATTTCATTTCAAAGTTTCATAGTTCATTTTAGTAATGTACCGCTAAGCCGAAAGAACAACACAATTGTAGAAAATCTTAATTGAAAAATTAGGTAAGAAAACAGTCAGCGCGCCCTATCTTAGGCGCATGCACGCCAATACAAAAAGATAGGGCGCGCAATCAGGAGAGACAGCTGTTCAGTGAAGGAGTGGCTGCGAGTGGAGCGGCGGGTAAGGTAATCCGGTCTTCTGAGCGTCCTATTATTCACAGGGAGGTGAGAATAAGCGTTCTCACCTCCCTGTAAATAATAGAAACGAATGGCACATAGTTCCTTTTGGGGTTTTAGGGGAGTTTACAGTCCCTTTAACATTAATGGATTATTATTTTATAAAAGTTATTAATAATATTCCAACAATTATAAACCCATGTATCTGTGTGGCATGAGAAACATATATTATTCCTCTATCTTCATTACAAAATTTCCGTTGCCGTAGGCCACTGTATATTTAATTTGGCTTGAAAAGTTCTTTCTATTTCTTCTTCTTCTTCATTCTTCTTCTTCCCAGGTACACACCTACTGATCTACTTATCCATTACTGTGGCAGTCATACTTAAAGGGTAGCTAAAGTAAAAACTAATTTAGATTTATCCTCAATAAAAGATAGTTTTATGGTTGTAAACAAAAAAAGAAATCCCCCTCACCAGACCATGTCACACTCCTACTGATCTACTTATCCATTACTGTGGCACCATACTTAAAGGGTAACTAAAGTCAAAAAAAATAAATTTTGATAATTTTTGAATAATCAAAAGTTTATTGTTTTAACTTCCAACCGATCCCAGGTAACACACCTACTTCTACTCACCCTTCCATTTCCTGGCAGCCATATTAAAGGGTAACTAAAAAAACCAACTAATTTTGATCAATAATCAAAAGAGTTTGTTTTTTTTAACCCCCAATGTGATACAGGTAAACACAACCTACTGACCTACCCCTCCATTACTGTTGCAGCCATACTTAAAGGGTAAGTAAAGTAAAAAAAAATAATTTTGAACAATTATCAAAAAAATTGTTTTTTTTAACCCCCAACCTAACCCAGGTACATACACCTACTGATCTACTTATCCATTACTATGCAGCCATGTAAAGGGTAACTAAAGTCAAAAAAATAAATTTTGATTAATTTTTGAATATCAAAAGTTTATTTTTTAACTTCCAACCGGATCCAGGTACACACACCTACTTACTCACCCTTCCATTTCCATGGCAGCCATATTTAAAGGGTAACTAAAGTCAAAAAAACAGATTTTGACAAATCATCAAACAGTTAGTATTTATCTGATATGAGTACACACACACACCATAAACACAAATTCCCTTCCAAAATGGGTCTTTCAAGCCAATTCAAAGTTATACTTAAACTTTCCCTTTCTAGTGTCAAGTGACTCCCTCAATGTACCGTCCATGGCTGCCATTAAATTTTAGGTTGATTTCCCAGTCAGACCAATCATGGTTCTATTAAAGAAGTGGATACATCATATTTTTTTGCTATTTTCATGCAACTAATTGAAGTTTTTCTCTCTACTTAATCACAAGTTGATCACACAAGTATTACGTCCATCCAACTTTTTATTACATTTCTTACCCCAGTTCTTGATTCTTTGACAGATTTTATTTTTTTCTTGAGCTATACACAAAACTTTTCAATCCAGACTAGTTAAAAAAATTCCACATGCAGTGCTGCTTTCCTTAACATTACTTCTGGTATGTTTTTATATACGTCCAACTCATTCAATAAGATGAAATAAATACTTTTTTAATCTGATTCTGAAAAACGTGTCATGCAATGCATTATAAATGGAGAGTCACATTTTTTATGTATTGAAATATAAATCAGTGTTACATGATGTGAAAAGTCTGATTCACACGGGATGACATTTGCTCCTGCTCACCGTTCGCCACTAGCGGGCAGGACAAACCACTGTTGGTTGTGACAGATGTAGTTGTGGCCAATAGTGTTCTGTCTCATTGGAACTGCATGATCGGTCGTGATTACCGATTGATTGCAGACGTTGGCACCGACACCATGCAAAATTTCAGACCAACCAATACAGGTTTAATGGTCAGTCGCCGCTCAAAATATTGTATGGTGTGTACCCACCTTAGTATGTGGGTGCTTTATCAAAAACACAAATTTACCCGCGAGGGGGATCCATTCAATAGCATGTGTTCGTCAATCATGCCAGTTTTCTGTGTTCACCCTTTATTTGAGCCACCTCTATGACATCACATCCTGAGTCGTCCAGATATAAATTCCTTGCTACCCAATCAACAGCAATACCTTTGGGCATTTTGAGTCCTGGATCTGTAAAGAAAAAAAAATGCATTGTACTGGATGTCTTATTACCCTGGTAATGGGAAAAATATACCCAATTTATAGTGCAATCTTTGAATATCTTACTTAAGGCACGTAGGTCGGCCCTGACAAGGAACTAGCAAAACTCCCCTCCGTCCTGCTATACCAGACATTTCTCTGGACCTGACAATCAATATGGCAGCTGCTCAATCTGATCCCTAGGCAACTAGGGAGTTACAACAGAGAGGCAGCATAAGTCTTAGAAGCCATCCAGGACACGAAAAGGCCCCTCACTTCCCTGTTGGAGGAGTTGAAATTTGATTTCTCCCTGCTCTGGCAAATGTGGCTAAGCTCAGACACAGAGTTGGGGAGACTGAAGACAAGATCCCAAACTCGAGGACACTGTAACCCCTACTGGTAACACTCTTCCAGGTACAACAAGAACTACACACTACTAAGCAAAAGCTTGATGACCTGAAGAACAGGTCATGCAGGCAGAATTGCACTTCCTGGGCTTTCCAGAATGGCAGAGGGCCCTGACACTACTCAATTTCTGAAGGCATAGCTTAGATCCCAATTTGAAAAAGCAGGCCTTACCCCAACCTTGCAGTCGAAAGGGCACACAGAATCCCAACTCATACACCCCCCTGGAGAACATTTTAGTCACCTTATACTCAAAAAACTCACACCGCTGTTAATCTTACCTGGGAAAATGCAAATATCAAGAATTTTCTGGACTATTCCTTGGAATTACAAAAAATTCTTATAGATGCCAAGAAAAGATAACAGCATGGCTTACACTGCTAAACTACGTGTTGAAACAGATGGAATTACAAAATTCTTCAAAGATCCTAAATCAGCTGCAGACTGGCTTGACTCTCTGGTAAACACCACACAACAAAGGTATTTTGAACTTACAAATTAGTCAGCCAATTGCTGGCTAGACTAGGTCACGGGTCCTCAGACTGTCATAATATTATCTCCATCACAGACCCAGTATTGGGTATCTTTTACAACTACTACAGGAATTTTTAAACACCTTCAGAAACTTTTACCAACAACTATTCCAACTCCCTTGCACTCACATGCAATTAATACAAATATAGATCAATTCCTTTTTTTACACTTTCACAGAATAATGACAGGCTCTTGAAAGGAATATTAAACTGGAAGAACTAAGTAGGGCGCTCAATAGTATGGCAACAAACAAAACCCCTGGCCCAGACAGACTTCCAGTGGAGATCATATATGCAACGCTGTAAAACATTATCTCAGGCTTCTTTCGATGTCAACTCCTTACCACTCCTTCCGTGTATGACGCCAGGTTACACTACTTAAACCAACAAAGATCCATCTGAATGCTCCTCCTACAGACCAATATCTTTATAAAATATTGATTATAAAATATTACCAGAACAACTACCGTAGCCCTTAGAGGCCAAAAAGTCATCTCATCCATTCTACATCCCGACCAGACTCGTTTTTATTCCTGGAAAGTCCACATCAATAAATATTAGGAAAATTTTTAACACATCTTCAGTAGACCATGACAAATCAACCACAGAGTATTATAGATTTAGATATACAAAATGCTTTCGACTCGGTCGAATGGCCATATCTCCTGGAGTGCCTTACAACAAATATACAAAACAAAGTTTGGACTTTTTTTTTTTTTCCTAACTCTGATCACACACACATCACACCATAGAAGCCTGTTCCGAGGAGAATAGAGCCTTGTTCCTTGGTCCCTGTTCCTTGTCCTCCTGAGCCTGTTTCCTCCTTTTCCCTCCTGTTCCCCTCCCCTTTTCCTCCTCCCTCCTCCCTTTCCCCTGTTTTCATCCTGTTCCATCCTTCCTTCCTCCCCTCTCCCCCTCCGTTCCTCCTTCCCTCTTCCCTTTCCTTTCCTTTTTCCTCCCTGTTCCTTCCCTTCCCTCCTCCGTCCTCCCTCTCCCCTCCCCCTCCTGTTTGTTCCTTTCCCTCCCTGTTCCTCCTGTTCCTGTCCTTCCTTTTCCTCCTTTCCTCCCCCATTTCCTTCCCCGTCTCCTTCCTCCCTCCCTTCTAGCCTGTTCCTCCCTCCTAGAGCCCTGTTCCCTTTTTCTCCTTTGTTCTCCTTCCCTTCCTCCTCTCCTTTTTCCTCCTTGTTTCCTCTCCTTCTCTCCTCCTGCTCCCCTTCTCCCTGGTCCTTCCTTCCTCTTTCCTTCCCCTTGTTTCCTCCCCTCCCTTCCTTCCTCCTTTCCTCCTTCCTTTTTCCCCTCCTCTTCCTTTCCCCTGTTCCTCTGTTCCTCCTCCTCCCTCAGCCTGTTTCCTTTCCTTCCGTTGTTCCTCTCTTTAGACCGGTTTCCTTTCCTCCTTCATTGTTCCCTTGCCTCCGCCTTCCTTCTTTTCCTCCTTCCTCCTTCCTTCCTTCCTCCTCCTGACCCTGTTCCTCCTCCTCCCTCCTCTTCCTTCCTAGAGCCTGTTCTCCTTCCTTCCCCCTTTCTCCTGCCTTTAAAAAAAAAAAATTTAAATTCATTGGGCAAAAAAAAAAATGAGACTCAGCAGACAAAGGGATGACCACCCAACCAGAGACCATTGTTCTCCTTGTTGGACCTATTTCTCTCTTGCTAGGGACCACTTGCATACAACTTAAATCCCAGCTACTAACATTGCTAATCGGCCTATACACTAGCAGCAGTAGATGGATTTCAGATATCTAGATCTAATAGGGGTCCTAAGGACCACAAGTGCGGTGGGTGGGATACAATCATAAGGTCGACTGTGGGATAGCTCTGCTCAGCTTCTTTGTTTTGTATCTTGAATTTCCCTCTGACCCATTCATTTTGTGATTCTCATGAGTTTTGAAAAGTAAGTTTCGAAAAGTCGGTTATTGAAAAGTCGAGATTAGAAAAGTCGAGATTTAAAAAGTTGAGTTTTAAAAAGTCGTGATTTGAAAAGTCGAGTTTTAAAAAGTTGAGTTTATAAAAGTCGAGATTTGAAAAATAGATTTTTAAAAAGTCAAGATTAGAACAGTCGAGATTACAAAAGTCAAGATTTAAAAAGTTGAGATTTAAAAAGTCAAGATTAGAAAAGTCGAGATTACAAAAGTCAAGATTTAAAAAGTTGACATTTAAAGTCGAGTTGAAAAATTGAGTTTTGAAAAATCGAATTTTGAAAAGTCGAGATTAAAAAAGTTGACGGATTTAAAAGGTCGAGTTTTGAAAAGTCGAGTTTTAAAAGTCGAGTTTTAAAAAGTCGATTAGAAAAAAGTCGAGATTTAAAAGGTCGAGTTTTGAAAAGTCGAGTTTTAAAAAGTCGAGTTTTGAAAAGTCGATTAGAAAAAAATGTCAAGTCGTTTTGAAAAGTCGATTAAAAAAGTCGAGTTTTGAAAAGTCGAGTTTTGAAAAGTCGATTAGAAAAAATCAAGTTTTGAAAAGTCGAGATTTAAAAAATCAAGTTTGGAAAATCGAGTTTTGAAAAGTCGAGATTTAAAAAGTCGAGATTTGAAAAGTGAGTTTTGAAAAGTTGAGTTTTGAAAAGTCGGTTTTGAAAAGTCAAGTTTTAAAAAGTCGAGATTTAAAGAGTCGAGTTTTGAAAAGTCGAGATTTTAAAAGTCAAGTTTTGAAAAGTCGATTAGAAAAAAGTCGAGTTTTTAAAAGTCGAGATTTGAAAAGTCGAGTTTTGAAAAAGTCGAGATTTTGAAAAGTCGAGTTTTGAAAAGTTGAGTTTTAAAAAGTCGATTAGAATAAAAGTCGAGATTTAAAAGGTCGAGTTTTGAAAAGTCGATTTTTGAAAAGTCGGTTTTGAAAAGTCGATTAGAAAAAGTCGAGTTTTGAAAGTCGAGTTTTGAAAAGTCAGTTTTGAAAAGTCGATTAGAAAAAAAGTCGAGATTTGAAGTGCGAAATTTTGAAAAGTCAAGTTTTGAAAAGTCGATTTGAAAAAGTCGAGTTTTGAAAAGTCGAGTTTTGAAAAGTCGAGTTTAGAAAAAATCAAGTTTTAAAAGTCGAGTTTTGAAAAGTCGAGTTTTGAAAAGTCGATTTGAAAAAAATCAAGTTTTGAAAAGTCGAGATTTAAAAAATCAAGTTTTGAAAAGTCGAGTTTTGAAAAGTCGAGATTTAAAAAGTCGAGATTCGAAAAGTCGAGTTTTGAAAAGTTGAGTTTTGAAAAGTCAGGTTGTGAAAAGTCGATTAGATAAAAGTTGAGTTTTAAAAAGTTGAGTTTTGAAAAGTCGAGATTTGAAAAAGTCGAGTTTTGAAAAGTCAGGTTTTGAAAAGTCGGTTTTAAAAAGTCAAGTTTTAAAAAGCGAGATTTAAAAAGTCGAGTTTTGAAAAGTCGAGATTTAAAAGTCGAGTTTTGAAAAGTCGAGATTTTAAAAGTCAAGTTTTGAAAGTCGATTAGAAAAAAAGTCGAGTTTTGAAAAGTCGAGATTTGAAAAGTTGAGTTTGAAAATCGAATTTTGAAAAGTCGAGATTTGAAAAGTCAAGTTTTGAAAAGTCGATTAAAAAAAAGTCGAGTTTTGAAAAGTCAAGTTTTGAAAAGTCGAGTTTTGAAAAGTCGAGTTTTGAAAAGTCGATTAGAAAAAAATCAAGTTTTGAAAAGTCGAGTTTTGAAAAGTCGATTAGAAAAAAATCAAGTTTTGAAAAGTCGAAATTTAAAAAATCAAGTTTTTAAAAAGTTGAGTTTTGAAAAGTCGAGATTTAAAGTCGTGATTTGAAAAGTCGAGTTTTGAAAAGTTGAGTTTTGAAAAGTCGGTTTTGAAAAGTCGATTAGAAAAAGTCGAGTTTTAAAAAGTTGAGTTTTGAAAATTGAGTTTTGAAAGTCGGGTTTTAAAAAGTCAAGTTTTAAAAAGTCGACATTTAAAAAGTCGAGTTGAAAAATCGAGTTTTGAAAAAATCGAATTTGAAAAGTCGAGATTAAAAAAGTTGAGTTTTGAAAAGTCGAGAATTGAAAAGTTGAGTTTTGAAAAGTAAGTTTCGAAAAGTCGGTTATTGAAAGTCGATTAGAAAAAAGTCGAGATTTGAAAAGTTGAGTGTTGAAAAGTTGAGTTTTGAAAAATCGAGTTTTGAAAAGTCGAGATTTGAAAAGTCGAGTTTTAAAAAGTCGAGATTATAAAAGTCGAGATTGAAAAATAGATTTTTAAAAGTCAAGATTAGAAAAGTCGAGATTACAAAAGTCAAGATTTAAAAAGTTGAGATTTGAAAAGTCGAGATTTGAAAAGTTGAGTTTTGAAAATTCAGTTTTGAAAAGTCGATTAGAAAAAAAGTCGAGATTTAAAAGGTGACGATTTTGAAAAGTCGAGTTTTAAAAAGTCGAGTTTTAAAAGTCGAGATTTGAAAAGTCGAGATTAAAAAAGTCGAGTTTTGAAAGTGTCGAGATATAAAAAGTCGAGATTTGAAAAGACGAGTTTTAAAAAGTCGAGTTTTAAAAAGTCGAGTTTTTAAAAGTCGATAGAAAAAAAGTCGAGATTTAAAAGGTCGAGTTTTGAAAAGTCGAGTTTTAAAAAGTCGAGTTTTAAAAGTCGAGATTTGAAAAGTCGAGATTAAAAAAATCGAGTTTTGAAAAGTCGAGATTAAAAAAGTCGAGATTTGAAAAGTCGAGTTTGTAAAGTCGATTAGAAAAAAAGTCGAGTTTTGAAAAGTCGAGATTTGAAAAGTCGAGATTTAAAATCGAGTTTGAAAAGTCGAGTTTTAAAAAGTCGAGTTTCAAAAGTCGAGATTTGAAAAGTCGAGATTGAAAAATAGATTTTTAAAAAGTCAAATTAGAAAAGTCGAGATTACAAGTCAAGATTTAAAAAGTTGAGATTTAAAAAGTCAAGTGTGAAAAGTAAAGATTTGATAGATTTTTAAAAAGTCAAATTAGAAAAGTCGAGATTACAAAAGTCAAGATTTAAAAAGTTGAGATTTGAAAAGTCGAGATTTGAAAAGTTGAGTTTTGAAAAGTCGAGTTTTGAAAAGTCGATTAGAAAAAAGTCGAGATTTAAAAGGACAGTTTTGAAAAGTCGAGTTTTAAAAAGTCGAGTTTTAAAAGTCGAGATTTGAAAAGTCGAGATTAAAAAAGTCGAGTTTTGAAAAGTCGAGATTAAAAAAGTCGAGATTTGAAAAGTCGAGTTTTGAAAAGTCGAGTTTTAAAAAGTCGAGTTTTAAAAAGTCGATTAGAAAAAAAGTCGAGATTTAAAAGGTCGAGTTTTGAAAAGTCGAGTTTAAAAAGTCGAGTTTTAAAAGTCAGATTTGAAAAGTCGAGATTAAAAAAGTCGAGTTTTAAAAGTCGAGATTAAAAAATTCGAGATTTGAAAAGTCGAGTTTTGAAAAGTCGATTAGAAAAAAAGTCGAGTTTGAAAAGTCGAGATTTGAAAAGTCGAGTTTTGAAAGTCGAGTTTTAAAAAGTCGAGTTTTAAAGTCGAGATTTGAAAAGTCGAGATTAAAAAGTCGAGTTTTGAAAATCAGATTAAAAAGTCGATTTGAAAGTTGAGTTTTGAAAAGTCGATTAGAAAAAAAGTCGAGTTTTGAAAAGTCGAGATTTGAAAAGTCGAGTTTTGAAAAGTGAGTTTTAAAGTCGAGTTTTAAAAGTCGAGATTTGAAAAGTCGGATTAAAAGTCGAGTTTTGAAAAGTCGAGATTAAAAAAGTCAGTTTTGAAAAGTCGATTAGAAAAAAGTCGAGATTTAGGACGAGTTTTGAAAAGTCGAGTTTTAAAAGTCGAGTTTTAAAAGTCGAGATTTGAAAAGTCGAGATTAAAAAGTCGAGTTTGAAAAGTCGAGATTAAAAAAGTCGAGATTTGAAAAGTCGTTTTGAAAAGTCGAGTTTTAAAAAGTCGAGTTTTAAAAAGTCGATTAAAAAAGTCGAGATTTAAAAGGTCGAGTTTTGAAAAGTCGAGTTTTAAAAAGTCGAGTTTTAAAAGTCGAGATTTGAAAAGTCGAGATTAAAAAAGTCGAGTTTTGAAAAGTCGAGATTAAAAAGTCGAGATTTGAAAAGTCGAGTTTTGAAAAGTCGATTAGAAAAAAGTCGAGTTTTGAAAAGTCGAGTTTTGAAAAGTCGAGGTTTGAAAAGTCGAGATTTGAAAAGTCGAGTTTTGAAAAGTCGAGGTTTGAAAAGTCGATTTTGAAAAGTTGAGTTTTGAAAAGTCGATTAGAAAAAAAGTTGAAATTTGAAAAGTCGAGATTTTGAAAGTCGAGATTTTTAAAAGTGAAGTTTTGAAAAGTCGATTAGAAAAAGTCGAGTTTTGAAAATCGAGTTTTGAAAAGTCATTAGAAAAAAAATCAAGTTTGAAAGTCGAGATTTAAAAATCAAGTTTTGAAAAGTCGATTTTGAAAAGTCGAGTTTTGAAAAGTCAAGATTTTAAAAAGTCGAGATTTGAAAAGTCGAGATTTGAAAAGTTGAATTTTGAAAAGTCGAGTCTTGAAAAGTCGAGTTTTAAAAGTCGAGTTTTAAAAAGTTGATTAGAAAAAAAGTCGAGATTTAAAAGGTCGAGTTTTGAAAAGTCGAGTTTTAAAAAGTCGATTTTTAAAAGTCGAGTTTTAAAAAGTCGAGATTTAAAATCGAGTTTTGAAAAGTCAGATTAAAAAGTCGAGATTTGAAAAGTGAGTTTTGAAAATCGATTAGAAAAAAATCGAGATTTGAAAGTCGAGTTTTGAAAAGTCGAGATTAAAAAAGTCGAGATTTGAAAAGTCGAGTTTTGAAAAGTCGATTAGAAAAAAAGTCGAGATTTGAAAGTCGAGTTTTTGAAAAGTCGAGATTTAAAAAGTCGAGTTTTGAAAAGTCGAGGTTTGAAAAGCTGAGTTTTGAAAAGTCGAGGTCCATTTTCATTATGAAAATGCATGCAATTGCACAAAAAATGACAGCGCTACTAAATTGGTGACTCATGCACAAATCGCAACACACTGCAATCGCAAGATTTTGGTGTGTTGCTGCAATTTAAATACAATTGGAAAATTTCAATCGTCTGAAAAATGCGCTTGAAAAAAGGCCACCTTTGCCTTTAAGACCCAACACATATTAAATCTTATGTTGCAGTGCTACGTACCATTGCAAAATACAAACTTTATCACCTGCATCATCTTCTAAAGAAAATACTAACAACCTTTTGTTGTGTAATATTATCAGGCCTATGTAAAAAAGTTCTTATGCTAAAATCTGATTGGTTGGGGCAAATTTGCACATTTTTAGCGATAAGAACTTTTAATACATAGGCCTGTATATGTTTTTGGGTTTTAAAGGCAAAGGTGGGAACCCTAGTTGGAAGAGTGTTTATTTATGCAAAACTTCCTACAGGCCCCTACGGAATTGCATGCGATTTCATGTGTAATTTCGTTGCTTTTGCGCATGCGTTTCTTATTAAGTATTGGAAAACGCATGTGATTTAAAATGCGACATGCAAATCGCAACGCACCCGAAAACACGATTTTCGTTGTGTTGCCCGTTTTCAATGATCTGTAAAACGCAAGCGCAAACGCATGCGCATGAAAAACAAAAAGCGGTGTGGCCTAGTCCTTATAGAACATGGTGCAATGCTGCAGGGGGAGGATAATATAATGACCCTGATCTTCTCTGTGCAATGCATTTCTCTGTGTAATGCCTTTCTTAGCGTAGCTCTGTACTACAGTTTGATGTTTTTATACAGACAGCTGAATCAAAAACATACTCTTCCACCCTCCAACATTCCCTTCAATGAGGTACACTGATGAGAATGCATTGCACAGAGTCGTGCTAAGATTAGGTTCACTTCACATCTCCCCCCTACAGTTTTGCACCATGTGGTTTATATAAAACACACTCTTCCTACCCTCCAACATTCCCTTTAATAAGGTACACTGATGAGAAATGCATTGCACAGAGCTGTGCTAAGATCAGGTTCAGTCACTATCCTTCCCCTACAGTTCTGCACTATGTTGTTTCTATAAAAACAGACTCTTCCTACCCTCCAACATTCCCTTTAATAAGGTACACTGATGAGAAATGCATTGCACAGAGCGTGCTAAGATCAGGTTCACTTCACTATTCTATAAAACACCCTCTTCCTACCCTCCAACATTGCCCTTTAAATCTATACTTTCACTAATATTGCTGCAGCAGACAGGGAGAGCTAGAGACCTTTACACTACAGGCCATATTTATAAAGGTGTGGTATCGCCTTCTTTAGCGATCGTTTTATGATCCTTAATTTATGATCACTATCGTAAATCTTGTAAATGTACAATAACGAATGTAAATCTACGACCACCCGTAGAAATATCATTATGGTATTTTTATTACCGCATGGTGTACTACTAGCCATGGTCGTCCAGCCACGAAACCTGTGGTATCGCAAGTTTTTAAACACTTAAAAGTACATTGCAGGTGAAACATCACAAGGTCATACAAAGAACTGTAACTGTGAATAGTGCAGGTTTATTGCAAAACATGCGTGCTACAGTTTTCTGACCCACTTTCCTTCCTCAAGTGCTTGAGTGGGTCTGAAATATGTAGCACACATGTTTTGCACTAAACTTGCAATATTCACTGCTACAACCTGTGTCTTTGTATGTTTCACCTGCAACTTATTATTTCAGATCCGGACACCCTAGATACCCAGACCTATATACACAACTACAACACTGCTACTAGGAAAGTGTTAATCAGTGAATCTCTCTGTCCCACCCAGATTCTGCATTTGAATATTGATAGTTTAATTATTCCTACATCAGGGGTTAAGAGGTGGGAGTGGAAATCACATAGGTGCTGAACATGTAATCAAGGCAAAAGTACTGGCAGGCAAGGAAAAAATGTCAGCTTCAGAGTTGGGAAAAAACAGAACCTAAAATGAGCTCATATAGGTAAAGGAAAGGCCCCTGAGTGGAATCTTCCATGCTAGAAGGATGTTGAGGCAAGTACTTTCTACTTAAACTTTGATTTTTTGGAGTTTAGTTCTCCTTTAAGTACACAGAATGTCTGCAGACAGATTTCAAAACAAAAGGCTTCACCATATAAAAAAATGTTTATAACAGTTAATAGATTTGTCAATTTGACATATTCAAAATAAGAAAGTAAATGATCTTCATACGTACATGCAGGTCACCTCTCAATTCTCTATAGTACGTACATTGCCATCTTTGCAGAGTACCTATGAATCTCACATATAGTGCCTTCATATTCCGAATTGCAGCGACACTGTTTCACCACGTAAGGCAACATTTGGCAGATTCCTTTTTTACAAAAGTTAGAACAATTTCTTAGGAGAGCAAAGGATTGACCTTAGAAAGAGGTCACATACAGTACATATCAGCAAGTAATCAAAATCCAACACTTTTGCTAGTATATATATATATAATATATATATATATATATATCCGAAATGCTTTGATACATGTTGCACTAATAAAAGTTTATTCTGTTACAAGTCCTACGAGTGCTTCATCTCCCGATTGCGTATATAATATAGAATGGATAGGTGTGCACACATTCTTTATGAACTTCAATTACCTGGTGCTGCCGACTATACCCAGGATATATAAATAAATGTTCCACAGTGTCAGCGCAACTCAGGTTCTTCAATCAGTGCTTTATTTAAAGTGCTTTTTTAGGCAAACATTCTATAAAGTGCAATAATAAGCAACGTTTCGGCCGTTATCTATTGGCCTTTATCAAGCTCAAAACATTAGTGCATTTGTACATCATTATATATCCCTTCTCATTAGTGGTTAATTATAAACACACCTATACATGACATCATCTCCATAGTTAAGTGACAGTGCTATATTGACATTTAAAATTAAGTGATCCTTGACTGAGTGCTCTTGTGCTTACTGATAAAAACAACTTGTTATACATAACTATTAAAAAGTGAATTCTACATACATCATTATAGTATATTAAAATGTATTAAAATATATTAGCCTTATCCCATGGAAATCTAAGGAAAATCTCAAATGAACAGCTCATTTTCATTTGTGAATAGGAGAATGCTCCCTCCAACACCTCCTCCATCGTAGGGATGGCCGGTTCGCCTATAAAATTAACTATACGATGGCACTAGTGAAATTGAGTTCCTAGATTAAAGATCTTTAAGACTGATTTAGGTATTGGAACTACTTTATACAGGAAATCGATGTATAAGAATTCAATAGTTGTCACCCTGAAAGGTCTAAGTACGGTATTGCTTACAGCCAGTTCCTGAGAACTTTACGCAATAACAGTGACGGGTCGATAGCGGAGATCCAGCTGGATGACATGTACCATAGATTCTGCAATAGGGGCTATAAACCTGATTTACTCCTCCATCAGTTAAAAGGGCTAAGGCTAATTATTGTTTGAGTATAACCTGTCCCAAAACGATAAAAACAATGAGCGCCTTGGTAGGGCGACAATAGATTTTTGTACAACTTATACCCCCTGAGTGGTCTATTGAGGGAGGTGATTAATCGGAGATGGGAAATGATTATTCGTGTAAATCCTTGCCCTTTAAGAATACATGTATACACACACATACAAGAGAGGTGACAATTTGTCCGATTTATTGGTGTGCAGATATGGCCAAGATGAAAAAGATACATCATCCCTGCAGGGGATATGGCAGTCCAAAAGAGATATGGCTGTTTTCGATGCCCTAATTGCACTACGTGCAACTCTATGTTATCTGGTCAGCACACCCAAGGGATGGCACTAGATAGCCAGAAATCATGTTTACGTGCACAAGCCGATATGTTATTATTGTAACGTTTGCCCATGTGGCATGTATTATGTTGGCAAAACAAAAACAATGTTTAAGGAGCACATGGCTAATCACCATGCGTCCATTAGAATGCATTACAGGCAGATGAAAAAACGGTGGCCAAATAATTCGGTGACTTGGCTGTTGCCAGGCATTTTAAGAAGATGGGCGCATCCGTTGTCGAGCCTTCGCTGCATGATCATAGATGGCCTAGTGGGTGAACAGTTGGGAACATTTGTAGACAAAGATAGGATACTCTTGCAAAAAGAAGCGAGATGGATACATAGGTTTGCAGACACTATCCCCTAGTGGATTGAATGAGCAATTCTCGCTACATTGTTTTTTATGACTCATTGTAACTATTGATGTTAAGATATTTTATTCTGCTTGTACTTCGTGGATTTCTCCTTTATGTATATGTATGTGTTTCTACTTTTCTAAAAAACTAGTGGTATTTTTAATGGTTTTTAAAATATTTTTAATATTATTAGATTCATGTGCACGCTGGGGAGTATTGAGTGGTGTGGTGTTGATAAAATGGGGTAATGCACTGTGGATGTTTTGCATCCTGATGACGGCCCGCACATTGGGTTGAAACGCGTTCACAATAAACAAGTTTGTTTGCTAAAGACCCGAGAGTGACATCTTTTCTACTTATATATATATTTATATTTTTTTTTTTCTTCTTCTCCTAAAAATAGAAAATGGGTGTGTTTTAGGGTGTGATCTGTGTTTAGGGTGGGGATAAGGGCGTCAGGCTCTTTGGGCCTACATGCTCCGAGGTGTAAATCCTGCCCTGTGTATATATAGTAACCCAGAGAACTCCAAGGATTTAAGGGGGAGATCAATATATTCGCTATCGCAACCTACATGCACTCGTTTCTGCAATGTAGTAACCACTTTGCAACCGTTAATACATTGCGAAAATGCTAGCGATAAGTTGCGACCTTTTGTGCATATTTTAAAGACACCATTGAAGAGGCGTTAATTGTCGCGCAAAAAAAGGCGCAAAATTTATTGCGCTGCGCAAAGAAAAAAATAGTACATAGGTTAGCGTGTTTTAGCGCTTATTTGTCATTAGGCAGGATATTGCATCTCACTGTAAATCTCTCAATCTCCATTATAGAAATAACCTTTCATATGGATTAAAAAAGTATCTGCAGTAGCGTAGAACAAATATTAGATAACAGCAGAGTTTATAAAATGTGCTTTACAAAACTGCTTCCTGTTCCATAGATTCTCCAGACTACGCTTAAGGAGAGTCATACCTGCAGCCTTGTCTTCTGTTGGAAAAGCCCCCGTTCTCCACAAACCCGAATATGTTAGTTCTATACAGATTTTGGTAAAACTAGCTGTCAAGCATTTTAAATGCACTTAGATGGAATAGAACCTTTGTCAGTGTGAGACATGGAAGATCTCAAATAATCTCCAATTTCAGGTCATCTGTCATTTATTTGTCTCATATAGGTTTTGGGGGTTTCCTTATTTAAATCCCAAAAGCCTAACCCCATAAAAATATTTTTATAATAATTTCCATTGTATTAGCTATGCATTTGAAGTAATGAACTCTTGTCTGCATCAGCTCTTACCTTCAGGTTATTTGTATTGGTGGTACAGAACCACATCTGTCACATGGCTTTTCCCCCAGGTCAGGTTTGTGACAGACCCATGGCCAAATTTGTGCACTTTAAAATGAGATTATTTATGTAACACCATAGATATACAGGTTTATTCAAAAAAAGTTTGTTTAAAATGGTGCTAATTTTGTCCCAACCAATCAGATGTTAGCTTTCAAATATTAATAAGATCTATTGGTTGGGGCAAAATTAACACCATTTTAAACGATAAGAACTTTTATTGAATCTCCCTGATAGTTTTCAAATATATCAATGCTGAATGGGTGGGTAAGTCCTGTGTTAATAATAAAGGAATATATTTAATTATATAAATATTGGTAAAAACTAAAAGTTTTATACCTTTAAGATTTAGTTATTTATGATGCAGGCTAATTAAACAAGGCATTAATAAAGTAGTAAACCATATACATCTACAGTCGGCCGCTCACATGCATGTGTATGTCATGATTATGCCCCCACCCCCCAAACTCATAGACGGGCCCATTGTGTCCTTGGGTGGTATATGCCTGAATAAAGCTTTATCGGGGTTATTCAATAAAAGTTCTATCATTTAAAATGGTGCTATTTTTGCCCCAACCAATCAGATGTTAGCTTTCAAATGTTACATAAGATCTGATTTTTAAACAATAAGAACTTATATTGAATCTCCCTGTATGTTTTTAAGGAAGGTGGCCTCTCTTTAGGCTTTCAATAAACCATATACAACTCAAGTTTGGTTCCAGTTTAGTTTGCTTAAAAGTTCACCAACTCAACATATATTTATATAAATGTATTTTACCAAGAGACTTTATTAAAGGTAAATTCTGCAGTAGGATTGTACATGTATTTACAGTTATGTCTGTCTCACTGCCCTAAACTCTCCTTAATTGTACCAATGGGCCCTATTTAATAAAGATCGGTATCATTATCGTAAAATACCGATTGTTATCGTAAAAAACACCGTTTTTACCGATACGCGTTATTTACTGATAACGACCGTTATTTAGCGATATCGTTAAATACCGGTCGTTATCGTAAATACCGGTAGTTATCGGTAAAAAAAACGGTTGTTATTTTGCGATAACGATCGGTATTTTACGATAACGATACCGATCTTTTATAAATAGGGCCCAATTCTGTTATCTACCTTATGTGTTATCATTCTAAATAATAAAAAGGTTCACCAGAGTAAAGACCAGAAGGAATTATTCAAGGCAGAGATAAATGTAGAGAAGGTATGAAAACAAGAATCATATTTTACAGTGTTTGACTTATACTGTACACTTCCATCTGCCGGGTATAATTCATCAAAATAGAGAAACAAAATCACCCTCTAATGGATTTGCTATATGTTAGAAGTAACCTCAGTAAGATCTATTCTACACTAGCACATTTCTCACATGCTTACAAACGCGCTGCGTTTTCGGAGTGCTTGTGTTCACCCATTTTTTTGCAGATTGCACACGCTCCAATGATGAAAATATTTTTAAGCTGAAACACATAGTAATGCATTGCATTTGTGCATTTCAGAGTGTAACCGTGCTTTGTAGTGTACCGCAGCCTACACATACGTTATTTTGAGATGGGAATCTTTACTTTGCTTGTTAGTGATGGCCACAAAAGATCTTTCCATTAAGACGAATGCTACAATAATGGATAATTTCATTTCAAAGTTTCATAGTTCATTGTAGTAATGTACCGCTAAGCCGAAAGAACAACACAATTGTAGAAAATCTTAATTGAAAAATTAGGTAAGAAAACAGTCAGCGCGCCCTATCTTAGGCGCATGCACCGCCAATACAAAAGATAGGGCGCGCAATCAGGAGAGAAGCTGTTCAGTGAAGGAGTGGCTGCGAGTGGAGCGGCGGGTAAGGTAATTCCGGTCTTCTAGCGTCCTATTATTCACAGGGAGGTGAGAATAAGCGTTCTCACCTCCCTGTAAATAATAGAACGAATGGCACATAGTTCCTTTTGGGGTTTAGGGGAGTTTACAGTCCCTTTAACATTAATGGATTATTATTTTATAAAAGTTATTAATAATATTCCAACAATTATAAACCCATGTACTGTGTGGCATGAGAAACATATATTATTCCTCTATCTTCATTACAAAATTTCCGTTGCCGTAGGCCACTGTATATTTAATTTGGCTTGAAAAGTTCTTTCTATTTCTTCTTCTTCTTCATTCTTCTTCTTCCCAGGTACACACCTACTGATCTACTATATCCATTACTGTGGCAGTCATACTTAAAGGGTAGCTAAAGTAAAAACTAATTTAGATTTATCCTCAATAAAAGATAGTTTTATGGTTGAAACAAAAAAGAAATCCCCCTCACCAGACCATGTCACACTCCTACTGATCTACTTATCCATTACTGGGCACCATACTTAAAGGGTAACTAAAGTCAAAAAAAATAATTTTGATAATTTTTGAATAATCAAAAGTTTATTGTTTTAACTCCAACCGATCCCAGGTAACACACCTACTTCTACTCACCTTCCATTTCTGGCAGCCATATTAAAGGGTAACTAAAAAAACCAACTAATTTTGATCAATAATCAAAAGAGTTTGTTTTTTTTAACCCCCAATGTGATACAGGTAAACACAACCTACTGACCTACCCCTCCATTACTGTTGCAGCCATACTAAAGGGTAAGTAAAGTAAAAAAAAATAATTTTGAACAATTATCAAAAAAATTGTTTTTTTTAACCCCCAACCTAACCCAGGTACATACACCTACTGATCTACTTATCCATTACTATGGCAGCCATGTAAAGGGTAACTAAAGTCAAAAAAATAAATTTTGATTAATTTTTGAATATCAAAAGTTTATTTTTTAACTTCCAACCGGATCCAGGTACACACACCTACTTACTCACCCTTCCATTTCCATGGCAGCCATATTTAAAGGGTAACTAAAGTCAAAAAAACAGATTTTGACAAATCATCAAACAGTTAGTATTTATCTGATATAGTACACACACACACCATAAACACAAATTCCCTTCCAAAATGCGGTCTTTCAAGCCAAATTCAAAGTTATACTTAAACTTTCCCTTTCTAGTGTCAAGTGACTCCCTCAATGTACCGTCCATGGCTGCCATTAAATTTTAGGTTGATTTCCCAGTCAGACCAATCATGGTTCTATTAAAAAGTGGATACATCATATTTTTTTGCTATTTTCATGCAACTAATTGAAGTTTTCTCTCTACTTAATCACAAGTTGATCACACAAGTATTACGTCCATCCAACTTTTTATTACATTTCTTACCCCAGTTCTTGATTCTTTGACAGATTTTATTTTTTTCTTGAGCTATACACAAAACTTTTCAATCCAGACTAGTTAAAAAAATTCCAACATGCAGTGCTGCTTTCCTTAACATTACTTCTGGTATGTTTTTATATACGTCCAACTCATTCAATAAGATGAAATAAATACTTTTTTAATCTGATTCTGAAAAACGTGTCATGCAATGCATTATAAATGGAGAGTCACATTTTTTATGTATTGAAATAAAATCAGTTTACATGATGTGAAAAGTCTGATTCACACGGGATGACATTTGCTCCTGCTCACCGTTCGCCACTAGCGGGCAGGACAAACCACTGTTGGTTGTGACAGATGTAGTTGTGGCCAATAGTGTTCTGTCTCATTGGAACTGCATGATCGGTCGTGATTTACCGATTGATTGCAGACGTTGGCACCGACACCATGCAAAATTTCAGACCAACCAATACAGGTTTAATGGTCAGTCGCTCTCAAAATATTGTATGGTGTGTACCCAGCCTTAGTATGTGGGTGCTTTATCAAAAACACAATTTACCCGCGAGGGGGATCCATTCAATAGCATGTGGTTCGTCAATCATGCCAGTTTTTCTGATGTTCACCCTTTATTTGAGCCACCTCTATGACATCACATCCTGAGTCGTCCAGTATAAATTCCTTGCTACCCAATCAACAGCAATACCTTTGGGCATTTGAGTCCTGGATCTGTAAAGAAAAAAAAATGCATTGTACTGGATGTCTTATTACCCTGGTAATGGGAAAAATATACCCAATTTATAGTGCAATCTTTGAATATCCTTACTTAAGGCACGTAGGTCGGCCCTGACAGGAACTAGCAAAACTCCCCTCCGTCCTGCTATACCAGACATTTCTCTGGACCTGACAAATCAATATGGCAGCTGCTCAATCTGATCCCTAGGCAACTAGGGAGTTACAAACAGAGAGGCAGCATAAGTCTTAGAAGCCATCCAGGACACGAAAAGGCCCCTCACTTCCCTGTTGGAGGAGTTGAAATTTGATTTCTCCCTGCTCTGGCAAATGTGGCTAAGCTCAGACACAGAGTTGGGGAGACTGAAGACAAATCCCAAACTCGAGGACACTGTAACCCCTACTGGTAACACTCTTCCAGGTACAACAAGAACTACACACTACTAAGCAAAAGCTTGATGACCTGAAGAACAGGTCATGCAGGCAGAATTGCACTTCCTGGGCTTTCCAGAATGGCAGAGGGCCCTGACACTACTCAATTTCTGAAGGCATAGCTTAGATCCCAATTTGAAAAAGCAGGCCTTACCCCAACCTTGCAGTCGAAAGGGCACACAGAATCCCAACTCATACACCCCCCTGGAGAACATTTTAGTCACCTTATACTCAAAAAACTCACACCGCTGTTAATCTTACCTGGTAAATGCAAATATCAAGAATTTTCTGGACTATTCCTTGGAATTACAAAAAATTCTTATAGATGCCAAGAAAAGATAACAGCATGGCTTACACTGCTAAACTACGTGTTGAAACAGATGGAATTACAAAATTCTTCAAAGATCCTAAATCAGCTGCAGACTGGCTTGACTCTCTGGTAAACACCACACAACAAAGGTATTTTGAACTTACAATTAGTCAGCCAATTGCTGGCTAGACTAGGTCACGGGTCCTCAGACTGTCATAATATTATCTCCATCACAGACCCAGTATTGGGTACTTTTACAACTACTACAGGAATTTTAAACACCTTCAGAAACTTTTACCAACAACTATTCCAACTCCCTTGCACTCACATGCAATTAATACAAATATGAGATCAATTCCTTTTTTTACACTTTCACAGAATAATGACAGGCTCTTGAAAGGAATATTAAACTGGAAGAACTAAGTAGGAGCGCTCAATAGTATGGCAACAAACAAAACCCCTGGCCCAGACAGACTTCCAGTGGAGATCATATATGCAACGCTGTAAAACATTATCTCAGGCTTCTTTCGATGTCAACTCCTTACCACTCCTTCCGTGTATGACGCCAGGTTACACTACTTAAACCAGACAAAGATCCATCTGAATGCTCCTCCTACAGACCAATATCTTTATAAAATATTGATTATAAAATATTACCAGAACAACTACCGTAGCCCTTAGAGCCAAAAAGTCATCTCATCCATTCTACATCCCGACCAGACTCTTTTATTCCTGGAAAGTCCACATCAATAAATATTAGGAAAATTTTTAACACATCTTTCAGTAGACCATGACAAATCAACCACAGAGTATTATAGATTTAGATATACAAAATGCTTTCGACTCGGTCGAATGGCCATATCTCCTGGAGTGCCTTACAACAAATTACAAAACAAAGTTTGGACTTTTTTTTTTTCCTAACTACTGATCACACACACATCACACCATAGAAGCCTGTTCCGAGGAGAATAGAGCCTTGTTCCTTGGTCCCTGTTCCTTGTCCTCCTGAGCCTGTTTCCTCCTTTTCCCTCCTGTTCCCCTCCCCTTTTCCTCCTCCCTCCTCCCTTTCCCCTGTTTTCATCCTGTTCCATCCTTCCTTCCTCCCCTCTCCCCCTCCGTTCCTCCTTCCCTCTTCCCTTTCCTTTCCTTTTTCCTCCCTGTTCCTTCCCTTCCCTCCTCCGTCCTCCCTCTCCCCTCCCCCTCCTGTTTGTTCCTTTCCCTCCCTGTTCCTCCTGTTCCTGTCCTTCCTTTTCCTCCTTTCCTCCCCCATTTCCTTCCCCGTCTCCTTCCTCCCTCCCTTCTAGCCTGTTCCTCCCTCCTAGAGCCCTGTTCCCTTTTTCTCCTTTGTTCTCCTTCCCTTCCTCCTCTCCTTTTTCCTCCTTGTTTCCTCTCCTTCTCTCCTCCTGCTCCCCTTCTCCCTGGTCCTTCCTTCCTCTTTCCTTCCCCTTGTTTCCTCCCCTCCCTTCCTTCCTCCTTTCCTCCTTCCTTTTTCCCCTCCTCTTCCTTTCCCCTGTTCCTCTGTTCCTCCTCCTCCCTCAGCCTGTTTCCTTTCCTTCCGTTGTTCCTCTCTTTAGACCGGTTTCCTTTCCTCCTTCATTGTTCCCTTGCCTCCGCCTTCCTTCTTTTCCTCCTTCCTCCTTCCTTCCTTCCTCCTCCTGACCCTGTTCCTCCTCCTCCCTCCTCTTCCTTCCTAGAGCCTGTTCTCCTTCCTTCCCCCTTTCTCCTGCCTTTAAAAAAAAAAAATTTAAATTCATTGGGCAAAAAAAAAAATGAGACTCAGCAGACAAAGGGATGACCACCCAACCAGAGACCATTGTTCTCCTTGTTGGACCTATTTCTCTCTTGCTAGGGACCACTTGCATACAACTTAAATCCCAGCTACTAACATTGCTAATCGGCCTATACACTAGCAGCAGTAGATGGATTTCAGATATCTAGATCTAATAGGGGTCCTAAGGACCACAAGTGCGGTGGGTGGGATACAATCATAAGGTCGACTGTGGGATAGCTCTGCTCAGCTTCTTTGTTTTGTATCTTGAATTTCCCTCTGACCCATTCATTTTGTGATTCTCATGAGTTTTGAAAAGTAAGTTTCGAAAAGTCGGTTATTGAAAAGTCGATTAGAAAAAAGTCGAGATTTGAAAAGTTGAGTGTTGAAAAGTTGAGTTTTGAAAAGTCGAGATTTTAAAAGTCGAGATTAGAAAAGTCGAGATTTAAAAAGTCGAGTTTTAAAAAGTCGTGATTTGAAAAGTCGAGTTTTAAAAAGTTGAGATTATAAAAGTCGAGATTTGAAAAATAGATTTTTAAAAAGTCAAGATTAGAAAAGTCGAGATTACAAAAGTCAAGATTTAAAAAGTTGAGATTTGAAAAGTCGAGATTTGAAAAGTTGAGTTTTGAAAAGTCGAGTTTTGAAAAGTCGATTAGAAAAAAAGTCGAGATTTAAAAGGTCGAGTTTTGAAAAGTCGAGTTTTAAAAAGTCGAGTTTTAAAAACTCTTACTGTCTTAGGGGGAGATCGCCTATCTATTGTTCTTTTTCGAATTGCACCAGTACAAGATGTCAATGCATTGCCCACCCCATATCTTATCTTTTTATCGTCATTCTAACATGGACAGTGCTGCTTCCCATTTTATTTCGGTGCCCCTTGGGTTTGTGGCTATAGAGGGGGCGTTACTACAAGGGGGGGAAGCGTTGGTGGGGGGTACAAATGCCTTTGCGCGTGGGGTGGTGTGTTATTATTGTGTCCCTTGCTGCGGTGCGGGCCTGAGGCTGGTGTTCATGCAGGGGTGGCTGAAAAGGTCCTCCGTGTTTGTGTTAGTGTAGGTTTTCCTGACCTGGAATCCTCTTCTCTCCCGCCGCCGGTTTGAGGACCTGCATTTGTTTGCGTGCGGCCATGGTTGCCTCCAGTTTCTGGAGTACCTCTAGAACTGACGTAGAGTTGGGCCTAAGATCTTCTAGCCTGTCACCCCCCTAATTCTCTTGTCCCCCATTGTTCTCTTTGCCTTCCAACCCTTCCCCAGTAGTTCTCAACTCACGTTCTGGGAAGCTATAGGTCCATCCATCTTGCGAGCCGTGTGGTGAGGTATCCCCATAGATCTCTCCATAACCCGCTTCAACGAAACCTCTGCTGGCCGTTGGAGGTTGGGCACCCTCATGCTGCCTGGATTGGTATGTTCTATATCCGTCTTGGGACTCTGGGTAAACCTTCCGGCTGGGTAGTTGGTGAGTAAGGATGGCGGCCGTGTGAGCACGCTCCTCGCATTTCCTATGTCTGTGAAGCCGCGTTGAAGTTCCGCCCTTGCTTTACGGTGTCTGCAGGGTAAGAGACGGACCACTGCTGCGCTCACAAAGGGGGTTCTGCAGTGCCACCTTGGGCCTACTCCATGGTGCCTCTTGTCCTTGGTTCCTGTTCCCGCTGAGCGGAGCCGCGGATCGTCCTATGCCTGCTCGATTCCGTGGCCTGGTGGTTGAAGTTGATCGGGCATCCCTTGGATGTGCCTTGGGCACGGATGGGCTCTTCTCCCTTTGATGAGGGTCACTGGGCTCAAGCACTCTGGAGGCCTGAACGACGGGCCCTTTCTTGCCTTGCAGTCTTGCTGGGGGGGTTTCCCTGCGGAGGATTGTTCCCCTGTCCATGCCGGCTGTGGCGGGGCCTACTGTGATAGCTGGGACGGGGTGCCTGTATTGGAGGCTGTGAGGCGAGGATTGATTGGAGCCAAGAATCTCCATGTACTTCAGCTGCGTCCGGACTTTGGAGGAGTAGTGTCTCGAAGGTAGGAGTAGAGCTCATTTTTTCATGTTTAGCGCTTTCTCTAGTAACTGGAATGAAACCATTGTTGCATATCCTCTTTTAAGGATTTCCCTTCTCCCAGCCCACAAACCTTTTAATCCAGTACCATATCATAAAAATGAAACATAAATCCACACCCCCCCCTAGATGTCCTGTTGCCAGGTGCTAAGCCTATACAGCTGGTCCCCTTCGTCTTTCTGCTTCTGAAGTGGCGAAGCAGAAAAATTAATGGAGGAAAAAACATTTGGGGAAATTGTTTCAAACGTGATCTGCTGAATTTCCCTTGGGGCGCAACCATTTGACAAGGAAACATTTTTCTGTCAATCCGCACAAAGGACCACAAGATGTATTTTAACCTAGAGATATGGCCGAACTTCTGAAAGTGACCCGTCAATGGGAGTCAATATTTTTGAGAATTTCTAATAAATACATTAAAATATCAATGGTAACTAATGTAATGGCTCTGGGGACCAGAAATGGCTGGGGAACATGATAGCCAGGACTTCATTTCAAAAAATCCATTTATATTCTCACACACGGTACTTTCGAGCTCCCGCGTTCGAAACATTCTATAATTAATCCCACAAACATTCGAAGAACTTTCGATTTTTTCGAAATTCCATAATTACGATTTTCGAATTGTTTATTGGGATAATTAGCGTAAGTTCGTGCACCGGGACATTATCTGCGTCGGGGATAGTTTGGCGAAGTCCGAGATACGTTCAACTCGATGAGTTCGCGGCTCAAACTCAGGGTTTTGAGTTCTAGTCCAGCTCCTAAAGAAACAACGTTATCTGTCTAGACATGTGTATCTAATCATTAAAGGCCCATGTGGATTAACTTAGGTAAGACTATCGTCCCCATTAAAAGAGATTTGGGCAGTAAATGAAAATCTCATTTAATGACTCTATTTATAAACCAACCCCCCGTATCGAAAATCTGGTTTTATTTACTATTGCAAATGTTGCATGCAGCCATACATTTTGACACCAGAATGTCCCATACCTTGGTATTTAATGCAGCAGATGTAAATGTATGACCGCGGCTGTAAAAAAATAGCTATACTGGGCCTTTATAAATACGGTCCGAAGACTGCAAAGGGAAAATGAGTAAGAACTAATGACAAAGGGGCTGAAAATCTTGTTTTTTTGAATTTTGTATATATTAACCATGGAATCGGCAAATTAAAAGCAATAGTAATTAATTATGCAACAGTCCTTAAAGGGCAACTAAGCCACATCAACAACACTTAAAACCATAAGCAGAACACCTTCATATAAAACCGTAATCTTGTCCCTTATACCTCTCATTTGGTACGGCGTGGAAATTTACCTAAATACAATGTCTGTTGTATTCCCATTAGATCCACTGGACTGAAAATGTAGTTCTTGAAGACTTTCGCTATTCATCCGACTGGGCTTTCTCAATTCAGAATGACTTGTACAAGAATCTGTGGCAATTAATGTACCCTGAAAATCCCAATTAGCATATCACACAGCAGGTTGTTTAAGGGTGTGATTAGATAGTGGCTAAGAGGTGTTTATAGGACGCCAGAGTAAGGTGTTAAAACAGCATTGTACATGGCAGACCAGTTTGGTGGTCGAACCCCCCCCCTCTATTTAGCTTGGTTTTCTTATATTTTCACATAAAAATGGCCTCCTTAACCCTCTCTTGAACCGTCACGTTCCTTCGCCAGTATGTTAAAACATTACCATCTTCAAAGGTATGTCCTGTATCCTTAAGATGCAGATACACGGCTGAGTCCCTGAACCCTAGAATTGGCTCTTCTGTGCTGGGCCATCTTTTGATGCAGGTTGCTGTTTGGTCCTCCCCCACCTACAATCAGAGCCTTCTTCACTCACTGACGACACTGCATATATGATGTCGCTTTTCTTGTGTTTGGTATGGGTCCTTTCGTAGTACCGAATTGCTTCCTCAGTGTGTTGTTTCGGTTTTAAAGCAGACAGGGATACAATGTTTTTTTTTTGAAATTCTTCTTAATTTCTCGGAGAACCCCTGCGACATATGGGATGACCATGTTCTTCCTCCTGCTTGCTTTTCCCCTTCACTGTTGGTATTCGTGTTCTTTTTTCTTTTCCTTCTACTTCTTTTGACAAAGGCCCCAGGTCTTGATAGCCCAAGTTTTAAGGGCTGCCCTCTGAATTTTTAATTTCTTTAGCCCTTTTCGCCTCTGTGCTATGGGGATTTCTCTCGGCTCTGTGTTGCATGGTTCTGATGACCCCCAGCTTGGTGATCTAAGTGGTTGGAGTCAAACATCAATACTGATCTGTGTGTGTTGGAAATAAAGAAACCAAGCCTAAATAGAGGTGGGGGGGTTTCTACACCACTGTCTGCCAATGTCCATGCTGTTTTAACACTTACTCTTGGCGTTCCTGAACACCTCTCTTAGCCCTATCTAATCACAACCCTTAACACCCGGCTGTTATATGCTCCTTGGGATTTTCCAGGGTCATAATTGCCACAGATTCTTGTACACGTCATTCTGAATTGAGAAAGCCAGTCGGATGACTAGCGAAACTGTCTTCAAGAACTACATTTCAAGTCGTTGATCTAATTGAATACACAGATATACTCATGACCTGGATGAATGAGAAACCTTCACAAACATAAATAACATATGGTTTGTGCTTTACCTTCTTAGCAATTCCTAGTATCACACATTTTTGGTCAACGACCATTATGTTCTGCACATGCTCAGTCCTTAGCTATTGCAGACACTTTGTTACAGTTGGTCACAACCCATTAATAATCTCCTAGCCAATCCCTTTTACCAGGCAGAATTTAAAGCCCAAAGGAAGGCATGTGAACTGAGTTCAGGAGGTGGTGGGCCTGACAGATCGCCATACACCAGAAACTACTTCCATCCAGTTCTTAACAGGCTTTGATTTACTTTACCAAGTTTACAAAATTGGCATTTTATAGTTTTTGGTGTTTTAGGGGGGTGTTTTCCAGATTCTGGAGAAAAAATTGGGTTTTACTTCTCCTTTAAAAAAGGGGGGAAATTTAATAAACTCCTCCTGTGTAGGCAAACACAGTTTGATTTGATTATTTAAAAACACAGTGCAGCCAACAACTGAATAATATGCAATTGCGTGCATGCACACGAGCGTGCCAGAAACCACGTGCACTATTGCGTGCGTAAAACGTGCCCATTTCTGGAGCAATCATAAGCGATACAGTGTGGCCTCATCAAAGGCCCATTCTGTTTCCCTCTGACTTAAAGGTGTTAAACTTCCAATTTTTTTCCTTTCTATTTCCCCTCCTTACTCATGAATTTAGCCACATGGGTACGACTTATTTTTTTTACATTTATTTCCCAGGGTTCATAAATTTAGATGTGAATGGCTTAAACTTCTCCTTAAAAAAAACAGTCCCACTTCTTGTTCAGTTAACCTTTACCTGATAATATATCACCAGTTGACATCCTTAAGAGCTACTTTTACCTAGGAAAATTTGCTTTCCTGAAAATTACAAGCCTTTGTTTAAACCCCACACACTTTCCGTTGATAACATACGTTAAATGACAATATTCATGGTTACGATCCTAAGCTTCTAGTTTACCTTCACATCTATAATAGTCTCATGTGTCAATCGACAATTACTATATCCAACAGAGCGTCTTTTCTAGCAGGAACTTCAATCACCTGTGACAATCCTGTCTTCATCTGATGGATCGGGGCTTTATCGTTCTGTGTGTACCCAGGCCTTTACTGTGAGGGCTCAACCACAGGTCTCCTATCGACTCCTTAAAGGTGGTGAGCACCAATCATTTATAAATGCATGGCCATCGACTGAAAAATTATAACATGTGATCTCCTCGAAACACACTAAGTACGATAAAACCTCATAATAAAAGCGTTAATTTCATACTCATTAAAATCAGGGGACGCCGGAACACAGACAGAGTGGCATGGTTCTTAGGGAACCTGTGTCCACAACTGTACTCCTTACAGTTATAGGGAAATGGGGGCGGGACAATCTGCCATATAGTAACACAAGAAACATTGTATTATCTCAAGTACGACGTAATGAAAACGAATAGGCAACAAAATTAAATGTATTTACAATTATACTATACTCTCAATAGAAAATATGCTGATGAATTACAGTCGATATTGCAATCCATAAAGATCACCTATTGCTCAAAGATATACTGTGTCATTGGGTTATGATATGATCGATATCTAATGTACATGATCATATATCTTTCTATCTATCTAGACTCTGGGGAGCTTTGTAGTGATACCTGTATAGGGTGCATGTAACCTTACAGTCTCACGCATAGTCTATATCTGCTCAACATGACTGCAACCTTTGATGTGCATACAATGTATCTGTTTCAAATATCAAATTGGAATTAACCCTTGTCTTGCAGGTTCTATTATAATACACATGAAAACAGTATGTTTACTAGACTAATAGCTTTGATATTTATAGATTTTCCATATGGTTTTAATTATTAATCAATATTTCTATTTAGAGTATATTATTCTGTAACATTTAGTTTAGTTGCTATTCATTTTCAGTACGGGTTTACTTGTGATAATATTATTACTTTTGTTAATTAATTAAAAAAATAATTTAAAAAATTAAGTTTTGTACTTTTGAGCTTTACTGTTGGGTTCAAATTGTTGCTAAGTTACAGATAAACAGAAAATCGTTTCTAGGATTAAACCTGTTGCATGATCTTTGTATCAAGTTAATGTTAATCCCCCCCCCCCCTGTCAAATAGACAAGGTTCCAATGTAAAACCACATTAAGCCCAGTATTACCCCAGTTGCGCTGTGATGTGTTTGGATGACTGCTGTATGATTCAGATGAAGAGTGTTGCCTATCCCGGTAAATTTGGGTGCAGATTATCGAGGGATGTATTTTAAAGTTTTTCAAATGAATGAGGGGGTTTAGTGTGTACATATCTTAGTTTATAGCTGCAAACCGTTCCTTTTTCCAAAATGGCATAAATGGCATCTATACCGAAATAATTATTTAAATTGACCATACCTGGAACCTATAATCTTCCTTCCAACCACCACTGTATCATTTTTTTGTTGATTTGCCCCCTATTTCTTTAGATATCCCAATCTAAAACTTTTTATATTTCCGCTGTCAATCAATTCCTTTCCTTCCTATTCCTTCCTAAAACTATTCTTCTTCTGTGAGTAGTTTTACTGTAGCTGGAATGGTGACAGGGTTTTGACAGTTGGAATGCTGTATGCTGTGACAGGCTTGACAGTTGGTTTGTTGGGTAAAAAAGTCAGGTCGGATGGAAGTTGGAGTGGTTAAGAGGGAGGGGGAAGCACTGCTCCTAACAAAATTTGTTGCTGAATTAAAGGCATGCAGCAACACCACAACTCAGAGTAAAGTGCTCTACATGTATTCATTTATAGATTAAGATGAGGCAAAGTCACTTTTCAATATAGTAATTCCCTTTAAGATACGGTTGAACTTTACAGCCTGCACCACCACATACTAATTCTCCTCTAGGACAGGTAAACAAATGGGGGAGTAAAAAAAAATTCTATAAATTATTACAGTTTTCATTGACTTTACATTTTTGTCAACAATAACCACGACACTTTTACAGGGGTATTCAATCAAGTTGTTTCATTTACAATAGTGCTAAATTTTGCCCTCAACCAATCATATCTTAATTCATTTGAAGCTATACTAAGGTTCTGTTTTGCTTCATAAATGCTACATACGTCAACTCATCCATTCAGGGGAGCTCTTTGCCCAATCCATTTTGATCACAAACCATGATCTGGTGGAAAATTAAAAAAAAAAAGAGTGCTGGAACTATAACTTCTTGGTAAAATATTCCTCTGGTATATGATCAATTTTTTAGACACATCTTTTTTTTTTCCTTTTCCTACCTAGTTGTCAATTGTGGATTTTTGTTTTTTAGATTAAATAAGATGAGTATTCGAATGAGATAGTAGTTAGGTAGGGGTGGGGGTGAAGAAAGTGCGAAGGACATAAGGGAAATCGGAATAAAGAAGTAGGAAGAATGGAAAAAAAAAGGAGAGGGGGGAAAAAAGGATGGGGAGGGGCAGTTTCCTCCTTTTTTCCATAGTCTTTATTAGTTGTTTGTTCTGCAATAGGAGGAACTCACATGCCCATATCCATGGTGACCAGATCTCTATCAAAATACTTTATTTGAGCCTTTGATGAGCTGTGTCAGACTTTTCCATTTTGGCATATCCACACCAGAATCTGGTTACCCAGTTGTTGTAGGGTTGGGTTCCTGTTTCCAGGTCAAATTTAGTATACACCTACGTGGCTGAGCAATATTGGCTGTTTAAAGTTTGAATTTTTGGTGGGAAGGTTTTAATCAAATAATGCAGCCTGAGACTTGGGATGTTGGTGTGGATACATTTTTATGATTTTTGAGTATGGTGCATATCGGTTGGCCTTTGTTGCATGTCCCCAGCACATGTAGTTGTGTCTGCTATTTTTTAACATCCTCACAATATATAGTGGTGATAGTGTTTGTGTTTTTATTTTATTTATTTTATGTGGGGTGTACCCATCATTTATATTTTAAGCTTTTTCTCTTGTATGATGGTGGGTCATAACTCCAAGTTTTGGATCCCACTCTCCTCTCTGGTGGACCGTCACTCTGCAGACTGTACTGCTCCGCAGTCTAAAATAAAATAAAACACAAAAATGGCACCTGGACACCTCCACTAAGCTTATAAAGGTCGAGGTCAGGACCAAAAGACTTGCGGATAATCCAAGTGTATAAATTTAAAGCTGGGGTCCATTGATTTTGTGAGTATCATTAGCAATGGCGTTTATGTGCATCACTTTGTAAATAGAGTTTGTCCACACCAACATCTAAGATCTCAATATGGAAACATTTTTTAAGTTTGGACCATGTTGTTGTATGATGTGACGCATTTGCATATTGAAGTTGTCAAATCCCAATAGACGTGGTGTTTTTAGCTTGTTTTGTCTGTATATTTATTTTCATTAATCAGGAGTAAGATCGTGGAGATTATTGGCCTGGGATTTTCAACCCAAACTATTCCTCCCCCAGACTACTGTCCACTGGTGTGGCTCTCGTAATCATACTCACAGTTCCACACATGAAAGTGGTTCTCTGCAGCCATAAGTAAACCCACTCAATTGTACCAACAACATGAACACCCCAAAGAGTGAAAGCTAACAATTCATCATATGACACTGCCGCTACTGCCCGGGATTGCCATGTAAATCGCAGTCCCTTGTCCCCCTCCCCCCCCCTCCTCACTACTCAGCATGAAACCCCTTGGCTCCGCCATGGTACCCCAGCCAACCGCATGTGTTTTTAAAAAATTCTTCCACCTTACTTGATGCGACCGCTCGCTTTAACACTGCTGCTGACTGACCTGGACTCGTATTGGCTACCGCTACAATCAACAACGCGGAATGCGCCACCCTTGTTGCTCCGCAAGGGGATGGTGGAGGATGAGGGAGTTAGAGTGGGGGGCTTTTAAAACTAGAGCTTGGCCGGCTTGGGCCACAGCGAGCCAGGATTTAATTATTGGTGGCAGACTTAATTGCCTGTTGTTAGCATTTTGTATTACTGTGCTCCAAATACAGGATCTACACACGTACTAAACATCACAATACCGACTATTTATACAGACCTAACCAATCGTTGAAAATTAGCCACGCCCCATGACCTGTGGCACAGCACACTGGTAAAATACTTAACAAGTTTTAACCTATTGCAGCAGTACATCATAGCTGGAACCCTACAAGGGATGATGTGGAGTGGGACTTGCCCGGCACACCCACCTATTTACAGTGTATCCTCTCTCCGAAATAGACTGCTTGATTACGTGATATCATGATGGATTAGGGCTTGTTCCTCTCCAGAGTGGAATCACAACTTTTCTGTGAAGTCTATTGGGGCGAATGAAACAACAATCTTTGCAGCCTGCACACCTACCGCTATCTAACATCAGGCCCTGACGTAGCTGCTAGTATTTTAGGGCCCAAAACAATTCTAAGATGCGTGGCACGAAATGTCCTCGTTACCCGCCCGGGTCGTTCTGTTTCCAGCTCTCCACTGATGGCTAAATCGAAAATGGAAGTCCTTTCCAACAACATGCGGGTAGGCCACGAACGACGGTGATCTACTCCTCAGCCTCCCCCTCAAACTCCCTGGCAGATGTATCTATCCCCTGGCACATCTGGGTCTCTGGAACGATCAAACTCCCCGATCCTCCGACTCCTAGGGTCACAGTTCTAGTTGCAAAATCACTTAACCCAGAACACATCTACCCCTGTTCCTTTTTCCTTTTCCTGCTTCCTTTCCCAGAACATCCGAATCTTTACTTCCTCCGTCCTGACATCCCACCTTCTTTTTTTATATATTTTATATCTGTGCTAGTAAGTTGTTTCTCTTGGAAACAGCGCTCACTCTTGTGCCAACAGCAAATAACAGTGTTTTGCAATAATAATTTGTTTCTAACTCTCACTGCCACGCCACTTAGAGTTGTCGTCCTCGGCAACCCTCCCCATACAAAATCAACCAATCAATAAAATCAAATAACACCTGTGCATATCTCTGTGGGGCATACAGGCATTGGCCCCCTGGTTGAACCTTCCGCTGAGTTGGAAAGTCTCAGAAGCATTGGGGACCGGCACACTGATGGGGAGCCAGCTGGCTTTTCGTGCTTTCTCTGTGGTAATACTTGGCCACATCTGGAGCCTCTGCAAGTAGGTCAGGACAACCCAACCTCCTCCTCCTCCTCTCTCTTCCTCCTCAAAGGGTTTTTCCCCTGGACTTGGACCAAGAGGGCATCTCCCCCCTCACATACTTGCCCATCAAATTCATGTCTCAATCATGTACGATGTAAATCAGTGATGGTCCCCAGTCCTATTGGTTCTACCTCAAAGCCGGGATGGTAGGGATCTTACCCCCTTTTTATCCCATGTATTAGGAATGCTTCCCACCGCCCATCAATTTTCCAGAGTGGCAGTTTTGCTTTGACCATGACCCTTTCACACCCGGGGCAAACCCATTCCTTAGTAACTGTTTTGGATTAGGGTGTAACCACTCGTCCCATGCGCTCCCCTACCACTTTGTGGACCGCCCCACTGCGGCAGAATAGCCTCTGCACCCATGCGGTGGGTACTTTTGGTGCGGTTCCATTGGAGCGGCATGGTTGGAAGGTCTCACCCTCTCGTCCGGCTTCCCAAACATGACATATGTGGGTAGTAATCCAGTATAGTAACTATGTACCCCTATTGTTTATAGGCCCA
The DNA here is from genome assembly GCA_019447015.1 of Hymenochirus boettgeri. Taxonomy (NCBI): domain Eukaryota; kingdom Metazoa; phylum Chordata; class Amphibia; order Anura; family Pipidae; genus Hymenochirus; species Hymenochirus boettgeri. Next base: position 281,049,698 of record CM033470.1, read on the forward strand.
CATTAATTCGGAGGGCTAACTCGGCCACCGAGCCTTTTGACTATCCTCCAGATTTTGCGCAACATCTGGAGGCACGTACGGTTGAAGCGTTCTTGAGACGCCCCATTCTCTTGGGGTTGATATGGGTGTGTGCGAGAGCGTTCAAATCCCATACACTCTTACAACCTCTCCTGAGAGCCCTGGAAACAGCCCCTGGTCGAAAGTGTCTCTGGGACACCCGAACACCTGTTAATGAAGTGTTTGCAGACCGCTTCGGCAGCCGACTCTGCTAAATCTGTGTCTTTGTGGGTACAGCTACCTGCATACTTTGGTGAAATGGTCTGTTCGACTAGACATATGATGCCTGAGGTAGTAACCATCTGTACCTAATCAATCATAAAACGCTCTAGTGGTGTTGGAACGTGCGGATGGTCTTGGACAGGACCCGCTGTTTCAGTACTCTTATATCAGCCCCGCAGGGTCGCACTTAAGACACGCTCCCGGCTACCATGCCTACCAATTTCTGGGCAGTACAACCAGCCGTTGAAGCCATTTAAAACAGTTTTGTCACTTCCAAAAGAGCTCCCCTTTCATGGCTGCTTTCCCGGGCTGCTTCCCGTCCCAATGACCTGGGGATGACCAATCTGTTGCGGGTATTGGCATTCTGACCTCCTAAGTATATGGTCCGCTAAGGACCCCATGTTTTTAAAAACGGTCAGCGTATCCCACTGCCCAGTAATTTTGTGCCCTCTGGGTCAGACGGGCCTCGCTATCTTCTGGCCTAGGCCAACCTTGTCCGGACCATTCCTCACTTTCGTCAAGTCGCTGCAGCCTTTCTGACTCTCTCCCACTCAGCTAATTTGTCTTTCCCAGCACAGGACATTCCTGACGCCTCGCACCAACCCTTGAATGTTGCCTTTCCTGGAACATGGGTAAGCGTCCAAAATCAGGAGTTCAGATCTTCTACTTCCTCTCAGTTCTCTTAGATCATAGACCTCCAGGGACTCGAGGCGCATCAGCATTGCCATTCTCCTTTCTGACCGGAACTTGATATGTACTGGTATTTAGAAAGGCGGGCCAGCCATCTCTGCTCAAGTGCACGAGCTGGCATTCTCCAGATGTGCCAATGGATTGTGTCCGTCATCACGATCACCTCTGCCCCTGTTAAGTACTCACGAACCTTTCGGTCATGGCCCCACACCAGCGCCAGTAACTCTAATTTAAAGGAGCTATAGTTGTCAGGGTTACGCTCTGATTCCCTCAAAGACGCTGCCATAGCAATGACTCTCTCACGTCCGTCCTGGACTTGGACAACATCAGCACCAGACCATTATAACTTCCATCAGTGATCAGAACAATGGAGTGTCAAACCGTCGTAAGCCAAAATCGGGGCACTGGTCACGCCGCCTTCACCTTTTTCAAGGCTTCTGTTGCTGGGTCCCCAATCATGGGGACGTGTCTTCGCCTCCTGCAGTACCCCTAGCAAATGGTTTAAATTGCCACCAATGAGCAAACTTTTGATAAACCTCCTGTAGTAGCCGGCCAGTCCCACAAACGCCCCTCTCGTAGTGTACTCAGTTTTGGGGCCACTTCTGGACGGCCTCCACCTGCTGGGCGCCGGCTTTACCCACCACTCCTGGGTAACACGTGTCCCAAATATTCTATCTGCTGTCGAAACAGTTGACACTTCTTGGCGTGACTTTGAGCCATGGTCTCGTAGCCGACCTAAGACCTGTCGCAGCTTCTGGAGGTGATCTTCAAAGGAGGCTCCAAACACTACTATGTCATCCAGGTATCAATACTGACTCAAAGTTAGATCCCCCAGACGTGCTCCCATCAACGCTGGAATGTTCCTGGGGCATTGGAGAGGCCGAATGGCACCGGTTGAAACCATCGAGCCCCATAGGCAGAATGAAAGCCGTCTTAGCTTTGTCCTTCTCGGCCATTGGTACCCTGCACTATCCACTGGCCAGGTCAAGAGTGGAGAAGAATTTTTGCGTGACTCAGGGCTGACACCGACTCCTCAATCCCGAGAAGAGGATAGGCATCTCGGAACGGTCTGTGCATTCAGCTTCCTTAATCCACGCAAACCGGAGACTCCCATCTTTCTTCCGCACCAAGACTACTGGACAGCCCACGGACTTTGACTTTCCTGGATCACCTGGTTTTCCAACATGCTGGCCACCATCTCCTTCACCTCTTGGTACATTTTAGGTGGAATGTGCCGGTAACGTTCCCTGATCGGGCAGCATCGCCAGTAGGGGGATTTCGTGCTTGATGCAAGCACATCCAAAGTCCCGGTCATTTTTCGAGAATGCCTCCCGAAATTCCCACAAGGGTCTTCCAACAACTTCTGTTTGTCCTGGGTTCAGGATCTTGCAGTCCACCCCCATCCGAGCCATGATCTCCTCTCGGCCGTTCCACTCCGCTGTCTGGCATTCCCTTTGATGAACCTCTACAGCATAGGTCCATGCGGATCTCTTGTCTGGAGAAGTGTGAAGTTCCTTCGTCTAGGAATGCCCCCTTCAGACACATAGACTTTGGCCACACAGGTACCCCACCCGGAATGGTCATCTCACCGTCTTTTCTATATTAAGACAGCGTACAGCACACATCCGTCCCTCACAGTGGCGAGGGCCCACGCTACCAATGGGCGAGTCTGTGTTTCCTCCTGGTAAGCGGGCTCGATCAGGACCTCCAGCCCATTCATCGTCGTCCATCCATCCCCAGGGGGCAACATCATTATTTGTTCTTGTGAGGTGGATCTTCACTGGGGTCCTCCGCGACACCTTCACATCTCCAAGGGGCTGACCGGACAAGTTGCTCTTTCGCATACTACAGCTCCTCACCATCTGCTGAAGACCTTCTGAGTTGGCCGGTGTGGGTGGCGCGTTCGCAGTACTTTGGCCCTTCCTTAGCATAGAGTTGGTGGTCCAAATCTCTCACACATTCATGCCTAGGGTCACGTCCATTCCCTTACAGAGGAATGATCCCCACACGACTCCCTTCTTGCCGATGTCCTGCCAAAGAGCCGGACCCTCATCCAGACTAATTCCTCGAACATCCATCTCTCCATTATTGGCGGCAGTACAGCCTGATGACGCTCCCGTCTTCTGGCTCCATCATATGTCTAGTGCTGTTCAAAGAAGCCAGAGGCATAAGGGTGCACTCAGACCCTGTATCAACTGGCAACTACTTTCTGGCCTCTCTAACTCGGCTTCCATACTGGGGCTGCTGGCATAAAGGTCTGTTCCTCACGTATGGGGGCTTAGCTTTCGATATACCACCGCAGGATGCCCAGCTACTGCTCGGTCGGAAGTTTAATGCCGCTTCAGATTTCCATCTGATTTGGGCACTCTCTGGCCAGATGACCGTACTGTCGACAAGCCCAAGAGGGGCCCTCTTTGATGTTCCTTTGTATCTGATTTGTCCTGGGTGGAGTAGCATGGGATCTGGACTCAATTCTGGTGGCCTGGATGATCTTATTTTCATTTGGGATACTTCCAGTCGAAGCTCTCTCACTCTTGTCCGCAGGGCTTGGACCACATCCTTAGGCCTCCGATTCTTTGGGCCCCCAACCAACCCCTCGTAGCCTGTGTGCTATTCACTCCTCTTGTTGCCACCAGTAGGTGTTCTTCTTCCCTCTCCACTGCAGCTAGATAGATTTGTAGAATGTTATGTCAGATGTTTGTCCGGTTATCTCTCGCAGCTTGTCCTGTAAGAACTAGTTGGAGAGTTGGAGAGCCCCATTATAAACTGGTCTCGTAGTAGCGGTCCACCTCCCTGAAGGCAACCCATGGCCTCAGTTCCCGTCGTTGTAATTTCATTCAATGTCTCTTGCAGAGCATTAGAGTACTGCATCAGAGTCTCACCCCTCACATTGTGGTCGGTTGAAGAATTGGCCCGTAACTGTACTACTTTAGCATCCCTCCCTGTGCTCTCTCTAGCAGGGAGAATATTTTCTCTAGGGTGTTCCTCTCGACTCTGGCCTTACCATCACAGTGCATCTAACATCACCCTCTAGAGCTCCTAACGCAACCTCTGCCCTTAGCTCGGGGGTCAAATTACACACACCTAACTGCACTTTTCAGTCCAGTCCTGCAGTGTCATGTTTTTACCATCAAATTTTGGGAGATATGACGTAACAGCGCCAACCGGAATATAACCTACTGGAGCGGACAGGAGTTGGGTGCCAGCTGACCCTGCGCTGGTGCAATCCTGCCCGGTCCTGTTCCGGTGCCACTGGCTCCGGGGGAAGGTCTCCCCCTCCATGTTCCGGTCCATAACTGTCGCTGTATCCTGCCGACTACGCCAAATTTGTAAGCCGTGTACTGGGTGGGCTCTCCAGAATACAGCGAAGCTACGAACACAGAAAGTGACACTGACACCAGCTAATGTATAACCAGCTATTTATTGTAACGAGACACTGAACACACCCCAAATGCAGTGAAACTAAAATCTAATTACATACACCCAGCCCGGGGGCCAGGACCCTGTTTGCACAGCACGACACCTGCTTTTTGGTAACCAAGAACCTTAAACAAATTTACCTATTCGAGCAGATTTAACACTGCTTCTGCTATACCTGTTATTACCCTATCAAAAGGGAATGATTGTGGTAGTGTGGGCACTGGCTGGCCTGCGGTGCAACACAGCAGCTTACAATCTTAACAGACTATGCAGTTATTTTTCCCTTCCCTCCCCGTTCCCGAAACTTATAATTTGGCACGTGCTTGATATATTACTTCTGAGCAATATGCTGGGATGATTGGAGATTATGGTAAAGTCTTTGTTTCCTCTCAGGAGTGAATCACAACTTTATCTGTGAAGTCTTTGTGGCGAATGAACAACAATCTTTGCAGCCTGCAACACTAACTAACTATCTAACAGCAGGCCTAGACGTAGTCTCTAGTATTTTAGGTCCAAAACATAATTCTAAGATGCGTGCACAAAATTGTCTCTTACCGACCCGGGTGTTCTGTTTCCAGCTCTCCACTGATGGCCTGATCGAAAATGAAGTCTTTCCAACAGACATGCGGTACCACAGACGAAGTGATCTACTCCTCAGTCCTCCTCAAAACTCCTGGCAGATGTACTCTATCCCCTGGTCAGCATCTGGGTCTCTGGAACGATCAACTCCCCTCCGGACTCCTAGGGTCACAGTTCTAGTTGCGGAAATCCTTGAACCCAGGAACAATCTACCCTGTTTTTCCTTTTTCTTCTCCTTCCCAGAACATCCAGATACTTTACTTCCTCCTCCTGGACAGTCCCACCTTCTTTTTTTTATATATTTTATCATCTGTGCAGTTTAAGTGTTGTCTCCTGGAAACAGCGGCATCTTGTGGCCAAACAGCAAAATAACAGTGTTTATGCAATAAGAATTGTTTCTAACTCTCACATTTCCTCTAGAGGTGTGAGATTCAGGTGGCGTGTTCTTGTAGTATTTTATGTAAAAAAAATGTTGGATTTGTGTGAAGCAGAACCACTCAGTTTTTGGAAGTTTTAGTATTAGATTGTACTGTTTTCCGATATCATTATCTTTGGGCGTTGGGTTGCACGTGGAATGTTGTTGCACGAGATGGGTTGCACGTGTGATGTTGTTGTCATGCCAGTGTTTCCATGGGTGGTTATCCAATCAAGGGGGAAAGTGGGTTTAGGAGTAATGGTGTCATGAGAGAAGGGTTAGATGTAAGCTGTAGGTTCTAGTTAATTTTGCTACATTGTTATTGAGTGGTTGATATATAGGTTATCTATCTGGGGGATGTTTTCCCTTTTTGGGATGTAATCCATAATAAATTTGAGATGGGAATAGGAGAGATTATTGTTGTTAATTTCCTTCCATCTTATGTTTGGGTTGGGGAGTGCCACTTTTTGCCAAGAGTTGCTTTTTAGAGTGATTTGAGGTCTGAGGTTGGGACTGGGATTGGGAGGGCTCTAAAAAGATATGCGTGGGAGTGTGATCATTTATTCTACCCATAAGTGAAATTTATATGGTGTCCATTGTTTTAGTTGTGTCTTGAGTTGGTGAATCAATTTGTGTGTATTAAGGTTATAGAGTGTGGATGGATTGCCACTAACTTGCACTCCTAGGTATGTGAGTGATTTGGATGACAACAGCGGAATGGGAAATTATTTTTAGAATTTTAGATTGTTTGGAGATAATCCCGTTGGTAGGGCTATGGATTTGTCATGTTACACACATTTCTTATTAAGAGGAACTGTGGTCCAAAAATGACTTAGGTAAATTGATAGGAATTGCTCTCCTGAGAGTTTTTGCAATTTATTTCCATTGTTTATTTTACATAGTTTTGAAGATTTTTACATTTTTGTGTGTGATATAGCAGCAGCATCACCAGGTCCCCTGCACTTCCTGCTTCCTGCTCTGAACCTGTCATCAATCTGCCCTGTGTCTCCTCCCCTTTGCAGCCCTCCTGGTCCCTCCCACTCATGGACCCCATGGTCCCTCCACTTGCAGGCCCCCCTTGCCCATTCCCTTCACAGCCCCATGTGCCCCCGCCACCGCGGTGCCGTGGCCCCACCCACTCACGGTGGCCATGGCCCCGTCCTGCTCACGGTGCTTGTGGACACTCTGACACCCTCCCTAAACCCCCCCCCACCAAAACTCTGTGAAAACAGCCTTTTCTGCCTGAAAGGCTGTTTTCACATAGTGAGAGAGAAGGGCTGGAGATTCCCTTACCTTCTCTGCAGCTCCTTCTACACAGCAGAGAGGAGGAAGGACTTCTGTCTCCCTCACACACTGAGGGAGTCTGAGGCTGTGCTCGCCGGCAGCACTGTGCAGAGAAGCCTTAGGAATGTCACATGTCACCCCCACCCGTTAACTTTCTGGTCAGTCTTTCTGTATTCTTGGGCTGTGGGGCATGTAAGAGGTGGTTGATGGCTCGTCAAACGTGGAAACAGTCTAATATCAAGCCAGTGTATGTAACTTCTGTACATTTTACGTAAAATGAATACAAGGCTTATTACATGTTTGGACATAAGTATATAGCCACATTTGTGTTTTCTTGAGCAACAAGCATCAGATTCATACATTATTTTAAACAGTAAAAAAATATAAACAAATATAAATACCAGGGGAGGGAAAGGAAGGTAGGTAAATCATCTAGAGTTAAGGCTGAGAAAGAGGACTCAAGCATAAATAATAGTTCTTGTGCTGATGTAATAACACACTACTTACAACCTATCAGAAATAAATGTCTAGGGGATATCTATAAATGGGGTATATCTAGTACGGGTGTTCTTTACTATAACATTATCAATAAACAGTAAAAACCGATAATTCAATATACACCAGGGTTCCCAGAGTGCTGGAATTTATTTAGTTTACCTCTGTTTTTATAGGTTAATCTAGTATAAGTTAGGGTAGTTGTGACTGTTCAGTCACTAGAGAGCGAGGCCATCCAGGTAAGTTAATCTGTTTACTAGCTAACATTAGGGTTTACTCAAAAGTTTAAGTTGCGTTGCCGTCCCATCCATATCACCCTGGAGGCCAAACATAGACCATGGCTCAAAGGAACAGGGACCTGCATCATTAAGGACAGAATGTGTGCTGCTTTGTACCAAATCACTCACCTTGGGCAGATCCAAACTTGTGCCAGAAATCTGCCTGATTAGCATGCCATTTAGAGCATTCAACAGTATATCTGGGAGAGATTCAGGAGAGATGACTGAGTGTTGAATTAAAACAGTATTAGCTTGTTATAACCATGGGGAGCATTAAACATGTAATTAACCACAAATATGGATGGACGTATGTCTTTATTCAACCTCAAATACTATACTAAATGTGATAAGGTTTGGGGACCGTGGATATATATTGGGAAATAACTAAACACTAACAGGGAGATTCTTATTGTTTAAAATGGTACTATTTTGCCCCAACCAATCAGATCTTGTTTAACATTCGAAGCTAACATCTGATTGGATGGGGCAAAATTAGCACCATTTTAAACATAAGAACTTATATTGAATACCCGAATATCTTCACATTTTCCTTCTCGGGATGGCCTCTTCCCCCCTCCTCCTATAAACCTTTACCATCTCTTTTTCCTCTTAACTATACTTCTCTATAAAGATGTAAATCATGCAACAGATATCAAATGAGAAACAACTATGCAAACTAATAAATATAAACACACATGCAGCACAGACAGCATAGAGTTAATTTGTTTTGTAGTTCAGTAAAAAAAATTTCTAGTATCTGATAGAAGTAGTTGATACCTAGCAGTTAGCAGAGGTGAAAGCCGCCAACTAGCGTTGTGACATAGGGGGGATTCTTTGGTGGGCCTGTTATATTCACATATTTTGTTTACATTTTGCCAGATTTTATGTTTTTGAATAGAAAAACATTTCCTAAAACAGTGGGTAATGTGCATGTGAATAATTCAGTCCTATAACGGTGGTGGGGTCTGGTGGAGGTAAGATACCCTGGTTGCAAATTATTTCAACTGTCCTGCTAAATAATATACATAGAAGTCTTGAAGGGTAAGGCCAGTAAGGATTTGGATCTTTGTAGAGTGGTCAGTTTAACCTTGCTCTCCCTGTTGATCACAGGAATTAAATAAGCAGGGTGTTTAATTTTTGGAAAAAGAGTTTGGGATATGGACCATAAATATACTGCAATGTATAGAGCAGTTTTGGAAGTAAATTATTTTTGAGTAGGTTGACATTCACTAGTAAATTGATTGGGAATTTTTTCCAATAGTATTTAAATTCGGAGACAATCTGAGCCATATTACATTCATAGGGATGGAATTGTATTTTTGTCTATAGGGAGAATGTAGTTTAGTCCAGTTGACCAGCAAATTCAGAAATCACTTTAGGGGCTGTTTTAAGAGCGTATTAGGGTCAGCTAGTTAAGACCATATCATCTGCATACATGCTTAGAAGAGAGGTATGGGGCCCAAGTGTTAGGGTGGCCATACACTATGTAAGACATTAGACAGATGTCCAATCTCTCATAAGATAAATGTCCAATCTATCTAGAACCGCCAAGCCCGTTCTTTTATCAATCAATTTGAAATCACAAAATGAATGGGTCAGATAGGAACTCTCAAGATAAAAACCTCTGCTTGTAAATGTGGTCTTTTAGACATTAGATAGATATCTGAAATCCATCTAATGTCTGCCTAGTGTATGGCCAGCATGTTAGTATGGGATCTAGTTGTATTGCAAGTGGTTCCATAGCAAGAAGAAACAGTCTGGAAAATGGTCATCCTGTCTGGTCCCTTTTGCCAATTTAAAGAGGAGAACAGGCTCTATGGTGATCCAAGTTAGGAAAAATCAAACTTTGTAAGGCACTCCAGGAGCTATGGCCATTCGACCGAGTCGAAAGCATTTTGTATATCTAAATCTATAATACTCTGTGGTTGAGTGTCATGGTCCTACTGAAAGATGTGTTAAAATTTTCCTAATATTTATTGATGTGGACTTTCCAGGAATAAAAAGAGTCTGGTCGGGATGTAAATGGATGAGATGACTTTTTGGCGTCTAAGGGCTACGGTAGTTGTTCTGGTAATATTTTATAATCAATATTTTTAAAGATATTGGTCTGTAGGAGGAGCATTCAGATGGATCTTTGTCTGGTTTAAGTAGTGTAACCTGAGTGTCACGGAAGGAGTGGTAAGGAGTTGACATCGAAGAAGCCTGAAATAATGTTTTACACGCTTGCTTATTGATCTCCACTGGAAGTCTGTCTGGGCCAGGGGTTTTTTTGTTGCCATACTATTGAGCGCCTCACTTAGTTCTTCCAGTTTAATATTCCTTTCAAGAGCCTGTCTATTATTCTTTGAAAGTGTAAACAAAGGAATTGATCTCATATATTGTATTAATTGCATGTGAGTGCAAGGGAGTTGGAATAGTTGTTGGTAAAAGTTTCTGAAGGTGTTTAAAAATTCTCGTAGTTTGTAACAGTACCCATACTGGGTCTGTGATGGAGATAATATTATGACAGTCTGAGGACCCGTGACCTATTCTAGCCAGCAATTTGGCTGACTGATTGAAGTTCAAAATACTTTGTTTTGTGGGTGTTTACCGGAGAGTCAAGCCAGTCTGCAGCTGATTTAGGATCTTTGAAGAATTTTGTATTCCATCTGTTTCAACACGTATTTTAGCAGGGTAAGCCATGCTGTTAATCTTTCTTGGCATCTATAAGAATTTTTTTGTAATTCCAGGAATAGTCCAGAAAATTCTTGATATTTGCATTTCCAGGTAAGATTAACAGCGGTGTGAGTTTTTTGAGTATAAGGTGACTAAAATGTTCTCCCAGGGCGGGTTATGAGTTGGGATTCTGTGTGCCCTTTCACTGCAAAGGTTGGGTAAGGCCTGCTTTTCAAATTGGGATCTAAGCTATGCCTTCAGAAATTGAGTAGTGTCAGGCCCTCTGCCCATTCTGGAAAGCCCAGGAAGTGCAAATTCTGCCTGCATGACCTGTTCTTCAGGTCATCAAGCTTTTGCTTAGAAGTGTGTAGTTCTTGTTGTACCTGGACAAGAGTGTTACCAGTAGGGGTTACAGTGTCCTCGAGTTTTGGGATCCTGTCTTCAGTCTCCCCAACTCTGTGTCTGAGCTTAGCCACATTTGCCAGAGCAGGGAGAAATCAAATTTCAACTCCTCCACAGGGAAGTGAGGGGCCTTTTCGTGTCTGGATGGCTTCTAAGACTTATGCTGCCTCTCTGTTTGTAACTCCCATGTTGCCTAGGGATCAGATTGAGCAGCTGCCATATTGATTGTCAGGTCCAGAGAAATGTCTGGTATAGCAGGACGGGGATGTTTTGCTAGTTCCTGTCAGGGCCGACCTACGTGCCTTACTAAGTAAGATATTCAAAGATTGCACTATAAATTGGGTATATTTTTTCCCATTACCAGGGTAATAAGACATCCAGTACAATGCTTTTTTTTTTCTTTACAGATCCCAGGACTCAAAATGCCCAAGGTATTGCTGTTGAGTGGGTAGCAAGGAATTTATACTGGACACTCAGGATGTGATGTCATAGAGGTGGCTCAAATAAAGGGTGAACATCAGAAAATATCTCTGGCATGATTGACGAACCACATGCTATTGAATTGGATCCCCCTCGCGGGTAAATTGTGTTTTTGATAAAGCACCCACATACTAAGGCTGGGTACACCCATAACATATTTGAGGCGACTGACCATTATAACCTGTAGGGTTGGTCTGAAATTTTGCATGGTGTCGGTGCCAACGTCTGCAATCAATCGGTAATCACGACCGATCATGCAGTTCCCAATGAGACAGAACACTATTGGCCACAACTACATCTGTCACAACCAACATGGTTTGCCTGCCCGCTAGTGGCGAACGGTGAGCGGAGCAAATGTCATCCCTTGTGAATCAAGACTTTTCACATCATGTAATCTGATTTTATTTCAATACATAAAAAATGTTGACTCTCCATTTATAATGCATTGCATGACACGTTTTTCAGAATCAGATTAAAAAGTATTTTATTTCTACTTATTGAATGAGTTGGACGTATAAAACATACCAGAAGTAATGTTAAGAAGCAGCACTGCATGTTGAATTTTTTTAACTAGTTCTGATTGAAAAGTTTTGTATAGCTCAGAAAAAAATAAAATCCTGTCAAAGAATCAGAACGGGGTAGAAATGTAATAAAAAGTTGGATGGACGTTTTATACTGTGTGATCAACTTGTGATTAAGTAGAGAAGAAAAACTTTCAATAGTTGCATGAAAATAGCAAAAAAATATGATGTATCCACTTCTTTACATAGAACCATGTATTGTGTCTGACTGGGAAATCAACCTAAAATTTAAATGGCAGCCATGGACGGTACATTGAGGAGTCACTTGACACTAGAAAGGGAAATTTTTAAGTATAACTTTGAATTTGGCTTGAAAGACCGCATTTTGAAGGGAATTTGTAGTTTATGGATGTGGTGTGTACTATATCAGATAAAATACTAACTGTTTGATGATTTGTCAAAATCTTGTTTTTTTACTTAGTTACCCTTTAAATATGGCTGCCATGGAAATGGAAGGTGAGTAAGTAGGTGTTGTACCTGGATCCGGTTGGAAGTTAAAAAAATAACCTTTTGATTATTCAAAAATTAATCAAAATTATTTTTTTGACTTTAGTTACCCTTTACTATGGCTGCCATAGTAATGGATAAGTGATCAGTAGGTGTATGTACCTGGTTAGGTTGGGGGTTAAAAAACACACTTTTTTGATAATTGTTCAAAATTATTTTTTTTTACTTTACTTACCCTTTAAGTATGGCTGCAACAGTAATGGAGGGGTAGGTCAGTAGGTTGTGTTTACCTGTATCACATTGGGGGTTAAAAAAAACAAACTCTTTTGATTATTGATCAAAATTAGTTTGGTTTTTTTTTCCTTAGATTACCCTTTAAGTATGGCTGCCACAGTAATGGATAAGTAAATCAGTAGGAGTGTGTACATGGGTCTGGTTGAGGGGGTATTTCTTTTTTGTGTTTACAACCATAAAACTATCTTTATTGAGGATAAATCTAAATTAGTTTTTTTTACTTTAGCTACCCTTAAGTATGCTGCCACAGTAATGGATAAGTAGATCAGTAGTGTGTGTACCTGGGAAGAAGAAGATGGAGAAGAAGAAGAAATAGAAAGAACTTTTCAAGCCAAATTAATATACAGTGGCCTACAGCAGCACGGAAATTTTGTAATGAAGATAGAGGAATAATTTATGTTTCTCATGCCACACAGTTAACATGGGTTATAATTGTTGGAATACTTATTAATAACTTTTATAAAATAAAAATCCATTAATGTTAAAGGGACTGTAAACTCCCCTAAACCCCAAAAAGGAACTATGTGCCATTCGTTTCTATTATTTACAGGGAGGTGAAACGCTTATTCTCACTCCCTGTGAATAATAGGACGCTCAGAAGACCTGGAACTTACCTTACCCGCCGCTCCACTCGCAGCCGCTCCTTCACTGAACAGCTGTTCTCTCCTGATTGCGCGCCCTATCTTTTGTATTGGCGTGCATGCGCCTAAGATAGGCGCGCTGACTGTTTTCTTACCTAATTTTTCAATTAAGATTTTCTACAATTGTGTTGTTCTTTCAGGCTTAGCGGTACATTACTACAATGAACTATGAAACTTTGAAATGAAATTATCCATTATTTGTAGCATTCGTCTTAATGGAAAAGATCCTTTTGTGGCCATCACTAACAAGCAAAGTAAAGATTCCCATCTCAAAATAACGTATTGTTAGGCTGCGGCTACACTACAAAGCACGTTACACTCTTGAAATGCACAAATGCAATGCATTACTATGTGTTTCAGCTTAAAAATTTTCATCATTGGAGCTGTGCAATCTGCAAAAAAAGGTGACACAGCACTCCGAAAACGCAGCGCGTTTGTAACATGTGAGAATGTGCTAGTGTAGATAGATCTTACTGAGGTTACTTCTAACAATATAGCAAATCCATTAGAGGGTGATTTTGTTTTCTTATTTTGATGAATTATACCCGGCAAGAGAAGTGTACAGTTATATTCAAACACTGTAAAATATGATTCTTGTTTCATACCTTTCCTACATTTATCTCTGCCTTGAATAATTCCTTCTGGTCTTTACTCTGGTGAACCTTTTTATTATTTAGAATGATAACACATAAGGTAGATAACAGACATTGGGCCCTATTTATAAAAGATGGTATCGTTATCGTAAAAATCCGTCGTTATCGCAAAATAACAACCGTTTTTACCGATAACTACCGGTATTTAACGATAACGACCGGTATTTAACGATATCGCTAAATAACGGTCGTTATCAGTAAATAACAGTCGTTATCGGTAAAAAACGGTCGTTATTTTACGATAACAATCGGTATTTTACTAATGATACCGATCTTTTAAATAGGGCCCATTGGTACAATTAGAGAGTTTAGGGCAGTGAGACAGACTAACTGTAAATACATGTACAATCCTACTGCAAAGAATTTACTTTTATAAAGTCTCTTGGTAAAATACATTTAATATAAATAATTATGTTGAGTTGGTGAACTTTTAAGCAAACTAAACTGGAACCAAACTGAGTTGTTATGGTTTATTGAAAGCCTAAAGAGAGGCCACACTTCCTTTAAAAACATACAGGGAGATTCAATATAAGTTCTTATTGTTTAAAAATCGATCTTATGTAACATTTGAAAGCAACATCTGATTGGTTGGGGCAAAAATAGCACCATTTTAAATGATAAGAACTTTTATTGAATAACCCCGATAAAGCTTTATTCAGGCATATCACACCACCCAAGGACACAATGGCCCGTCTAATGAGTTTCGGGGGGTGGGGGCATAATCATAGACATACACATGCATGTGAGCGGCCGACTGTAGATGTATATGGTTTACTACTTTATTAATGCCTTGTTTAATTAGCCTGCATCATAAATAACTAAATCTTACAGGTATAAAACTTTTAGTTTTTACCAATATTTATATAATTAAATATATTCCTTTATTATTAACACAGGACTTACCCCCCCATTCAGCATTGATTATATTTGAAAACTATCAGGGAGATTCAATAAATTTCTTATCGTTTAAAATGGTGTTAATTTGCCCCAACCAATCAGATCTTATTTAATATTGAAAGCTAACATCTGATTGTTGGGACAAAATGCACCATTTTAAACAAACTTTTGTTGATAACCCTGTATATCATGGTGTTACATAAATAATCTCATTTTAAAGTGCACAAATTGGCCATGGGTCTGTCACAAACCTGACCTGGGGGAAAAGCCATTGTACAGATGTGGTTCTGTACCACCAATACAAATAACCTGAGGTAAGAGCTGATGCAGACAAGAGTTCATTTACTTCAAATGCATAGCTAATACAATGGAAATTATTATAAAAAATATTTTTATGGGTTTAGGCTTTTGGGATTTAAATAAGGAAACCCCCAAAACCTATATGAGACAAATAAATGACAGATGACCTGAAATTGGAGTATTATTTGCAGATCTTCCATGTCTCACACTGACAAAGGTTCTATTCCATCTAAAGTGCATTTAAAATGCTTGAGAGTTTAAAAATAAATATTGCACTAAAATGATTCAAACAGCTAGTTTTACCAAAATCTGTATAGTAACTAACATATTCGGGTTTGTGGAGAACGGGGGCTTTTCCAACAGAAGACAAGGCTGCAGGTATGACTCTCCTTAAGCGTAGTCTGGAGAATCTATGGAACAGGAAGCAGTTTTGTAAAGCACATTATATAAACTCTGCTGTTATCATATTTGTTCTACGCTACTGCAGATACTTTTTATATCCATATGAAAGGTTATTTCTATATGGAGATTGAGAGATTTACAGTGAGATGCAATATCCTGCACTAATGACAAAATAAGCGCTAAAACACGCTAACCTATGTACTATTTTTTTCTTTGCGCAGCGCAATAATTTTGCGCTTTTTTTGCGCTAGTTAGCGCGAAATTAACGCCTCTTCATGGTGTCTTTAAAATATGCACAAAGGTCGCAACTTATCGCTAGCATTTTCGCAATGTATTAACGGTTGCAAGTGGTTACTACATTGCAGAAACGAGTGCATGTAGGTTGCGATAGCGAAATATATTGCATCTCCCCCTTAAATCCTTGGAGTTCTCTGGGTTACTATATATACACAGGGCAGGATTTACACCTCAGGACATGTAGGCCCAAAGAGCCTGACGCCCTTATCCCCACCCTAAACACAATCACACCCCTAAACCACACCCATTTTCTATTTTTAGGAGAAGAAGAAAAAAAATATATATAATATATATATAAGTAGAAAAGATGTCACTCTCGGGTCTTTACAAACAAACTTGTTTATTGTGAACGCGTTTCAACCCAATGTGCGGGCCGTCATCAGGATGCAAACAATCCACAGTGCATTACCCCATTTTATCAACACCACAATCAATACTCCCCGCCACGCATATCCCGCGTGCACATGATCTAATTAATATTAAAAATATTTTAAAAACCATTAAAATACCACTAGTTTTTTAGAAAAGTAGAAACAATCCATATACATATAAGAGAGAAATCCACGATGTACAAGCCGAATAATATATCTTAACATCAATAAGTTACAATGAGTCATAAAAAACAATGTAGCGAGAATTGCTCATTCAATCCACTAGGGGATAGTGTCTGCAACCTATGTATCCATCTCGCTTCTTTTGCAAGAGTTCCTATCTTTTCTACAAATGTTCCCAACTGTTCACCCACTAGGCCATCTATGATCATGCAGCGAAGGCTCGAAAACGGATGCGCCATCTTCTTAAAATGCCTGGCAACAGCCAAGTCACCGAATTTATTGGCCACCGTTTTTTCATCGCCTGTAATGCATTCCTAATGGACGCATGGTGATTAGCCATGTGCTCCTTAAACATTGTTTTTTGTTTTGCCAACATAATACATGCCACATGGGCAAACGTTACAATAATAACATATCGGCTTGTGCACGTAAACATGATTTCTGGCTATCTTAGTGCCATCCCTTGGGTGTGCTGACCAGATAACATAGGTGCACGTAGTGCAATTAGGGCATCCAAAACAGCCATATCTCTTTTTGGACTGCCATATCCCCTGCAGGGATGATGTATCTTTTTTCATCTTGGCCATACTCTGCACACCAATAAATCGGACAAATTGTCACCTCTCTTGTATGTGTGTCGTATACATGTATTTCTAAGGGCAAGGATTTATCACGAATAATCATTTCCCATCTCCGATTAATCACCTCCCTCAATAGACCACTCTAGGGGGTAAGTTGTACAAAAATCTATTGTCGCCCTATCCAAGGCGCTCATTTGTTTTTTATCGTTTTTGGGACAGGTTATACTCAAACAATAATTAGCCTTAGCCCTTTTAACTGATGGAGGAGTAAATCAGGTCTATAGCCCCTATTGCAGAATCTATGGTACATGTCATCCAGCTGGATCTCCGCTATCACCCGTCACTGTTATTGCGTAAAGTTCCTCAGGAACGGGCTGTAAGCAATACCGTACTTAGACCTTTCAGGGTGACAACTATTGAATTCTTATCAATCGATTTCCTGTATAAAGTAGTTCCAATACCTAAATCAGTCTTAAAGATCTTTAAGTCTAGGAACTCAATTTCACTAGTGCCCATCGTCATAGTTAATTTTTAGGGCGAACCGGCCATCCCTACGATGGAGGAGGTGTTGGAGGGAGCATCTCCTATTCACAAATGAAAATGAGCTTCGTTTCATTTGAGATTTTCCTTAGATTTCCATGGATAAGGCTAATATATTTTAATAATTTATATACTATAATGATGTATGTAGAATTCACTTTTTAATAGTTTATGTATAACAAGTTGTTTTTATCAGTAAGCACAAGAGCACTCAGTCAGGAATCACTTATTTATATGTCAATATAGCACTGTCACTTTAAACTATGGAGATGATGTCATGTATAGGTGTGTTTTTATAATTAACCACTAATGAAAGGGATATATAATGATGTACAAATGCACTAATGTTTTGAGCTTGAAAGGCCAATAGATAACGGCGAAACGTTGCTTATTATTGCACTTTATAGAATGTTTGCCTAAAAAAGCACTTTAAAATAAGCACTGATTGAAGAACCTGAGTTGCGCTGACACTGTGGAACATTTATTTATATATCCTGGAAGTCGCAGCACCAGGTAATTGAAGTTCATAAAGAATGTGTGCACACCTATCCAACTTCTATATATATTACTGCAATCGGGAGATGAAGCACTCGTAGGACTTGTAACAGAATAAACTTTATTTAGTGCAACAATGTATCAAACATTTCGGATATATATATATATATATATATATATATATATATTACTAGCAAAAGTGTTGGATTTTGATTACTTGCTGATATGTACTGTTGTGTACCTCTTTCTAAGGTCAATCCTTTGCCTCCTAAGAAATTGTTCTACATTTTGTAAAAAGGAATCTGCCAAATGTTGCCTTACGTGGTGAAACAGTGTCGCTGCAATTCGGAATATGAAGGCACTATATGTGAGATTCATAGTACTCTGCAAAGATGGCAAATGTACGTACTATAGAGAATGAGAGGTGACCTGCATGTACGTAGAGATCATTTACTTTCTTATTTTAATATGTCAAATTGACAATTCTATTAACTGTTATAAACATTTTTTTTATGGTGAAGCCTTTTGTTTTGAAATCTTTCTGCAGACATTCTTGTCACTTAAAGGAGAACTAAACTCCAAAAAATCAAAGTTTAAGTTAGAAAGTACTTGCCTCAACATCCTTCTCAGCATGGAAGATTCCACTCAGGGGCCTTTCCTTTACCTATATGAGCTCATTTTAGGTTCTGTTTTTTCCCCAACTCTGAAGCTGACATTTTTCCTTGCCTGCCAGTACTTTTGCCTTGATTACATGTTCACACCTATGTGATTTCCACTCCCACCTCTTAACCCCTGAGTGTAGGATATATTAAATCATCAATATTCAAATTGCAGAACTTTCGGGGTGGGCCAGAGAGATTCACTGATTACAACTTTCCTAGTAGCAGTGTTGTAGTGTGATGTATATAGGTCTGGGTATCTGGGTCCGGATCTGAAATAATAAGTTGCAGGTGAAACATACAAAGACACAGGTCTGTAGCAGTGAATATTGCAAGTTTAGTGCAAAACATGTGTGCTACATATTTCAGACCACTCAAGCACTTGAGGAAGGACAAGTGGGTCAGAAACATGTAGCACGCATGTTTTGCAATAACACTGCACTATTCACAGTTACAGTTCTTTGTATGACCTTTGTATGTTTCACCTGCAATTACTGTTTAATTGTTTAAAAGCTTGCGATACCACAGGTTTTCGTGGCTGGACGACCATGGCGTAGTACACCATGCGGTAATAACTACCATAATGATATTCTATTCAACGGGTGGTCGTAGATTTACATTCGTTATTGTACATTTACAAGATTTACGATAGTGATCATAAATTAAGGATCATCATAACGATCGTAAGAAGGCGATACCACACCTTTATAAATATGGCCTGTAGTGTAAAGGTCCTAGCTCTCTCCTGTCTGCTGCAGCAATATTAGTGAAAGTATAGATTCTTAAAGGGCAATGTTGGAGGGTAGGAAGAGTGGTGTTTTATAGAATAGTGAAGTGAACCTGATCTTAGCACAGCTCTGTGCAATGCATTCTCATCAGTGTACCTTATTAAGGGAATGTTGGAGGGTAGGAAGAGTCTGTTTTTATAGAAACACATAGTGGCAGAACTGTAGGGGAAGGATAGTGACGTGAACCTGATCTTAGCACAGCTCTGTGCAATGCATTTCTCATCAGTGTACCTTATTAAAGGGAATGTTGGAGGGTAGGAAGAGTGTTTTTTTATAAACCACATGGTGCAAACTGTAGGGGGAGGATTGTGAAGTGAACCTAATCTTAGCACAGCTCTGTGCAATGCATTTCTCATCAGTGTACCTCATTGAAGGAATGTTGGAGGGTAGGAAGAGTATGTTTTTGATTCAGCTGTCTGTATAAAAACATCAAACTGTATTACAGAGCTACGCTAAGAAAGGCATTACACAGAGAAATGCATTGCACAGAGAAGATCAGGGTCATTATATTATCCTCCCCCTGCAGCATTGCACCTGTTTTATAAGGACTAGGCCACACACTGCTTCGTTTTTTCATGCGCATGCTTTTGCGCTTGCGTTTTTACAGATCATTGAAAACGCGGCAACACAACGAAAACCGTGTTTTTCGGGTGCGTTGCGATTTGCATGTCGCTTTTAAATCACATGCTTTTCCAATACTTAATGAAGAAACGCATGCGCAAAAGCAACGAAATTACACATGAAATCGCATGCAATTCCGTAGGGCTGCCTGTAGGAAGTTTTGCATAAATAAAATCACTCTTCCAACTAGGGTTCCCACCTTTGCCTTTAAAACCCAAAACATATACAGGCCTATGTATTAAAAGTTCTTATCGCTAAAAATGTGCAAATTTTGCCCCAACCAATCAGATTTTAGCATAAGAACTTTTATTACATAGGCCTGATAATATCTACACAACAAAAGGTTGTTAGTATTTTCTTTAGAAGCATTGCAGGCTGATAAAGTTTGTATTAATGCAATGGTACGTAGCACTGCAACATATAGATTTAATATGTGTTTGGGTCTTAAAGCAAAGGTGGCCTTTTTTCAAGCGCATTTTTCAGACGATTGAAATTTTCCAATTGTATTTAAATTGCAAGCAACACACCAAAATCTTGCGATTGCAGGTGTTGCGATTTGTGCATGAGTCACCAATTTGTAGCGCTGTCATTTTTTGTGCAATTGCATGCTTTTCATAATGAAAATGCGCGACTTTTCAAAACTCACTTTTCAAACCTCGACTTTCAAAACTCGACTTTTTAAATCTCGACTTTTCAAAACTCGACTTTTCAAATCTCGACTTTTTTTCTATACGACTTTTCAAAACTCGACTTTTCAAATCTCGACTTTTTTAATCTCGACTTTTCAAAACTCGCCTTTTCAAACTCGACTTTTTTTCTAATCGACTTTTCAAAACTCGACTTTTCAAATCTCGACTTTTTTAATCTCGACTTTTCAAAACTCGACTTTTTAAATCTCGACTTTTTAAAACTCGACTTTTAAAAATCGACTTTTTAAAACTCGACTTTTCAAAACTCGACCTTTTAAATCTCACGACTTTTTTTCTAATCAACTTTTTAAAACTCGACTTTTTAAAACTGACTTTTCAAGACTCGACTTTTCAAAATTCAACTTTTCAAATCTCGACTTTTCAATCTCGACTTTTTAAAATCTTACTTTCAAAACTCGACTTTTCAAAATCGACTTTTCAAAACTTGATTTTTTAAATCTCGACTTTTCAAAACTTGATTTTTTTCTAATCGACTTTTCAAACCTCGACTTTTCAAAACTCGACCTTTTTTCTAATCGACTTTTCAAAACTTCACTTTTAAAAATCTCACTTTTCAAAATCTCGACTTTTCAAATTCACAACTTTTTTTCTAATCGACTTTCAAAACTCAACTTTTCAAAACTCGACTTTTCAAACCTCGACTTTTCAAAACTCGACTTTTCTCTGACTTTTCAAACCTCGACTTTTCAAAACTCGACTTTTCAAATCTCGACTTTCAAAACTCGACTTTTTTCTAATCGACTTTTCAAAACTCGACTTTTCAAATCTCGACTTTTTAATCTCGACTTTCAAAACCGACTTTTTTAATCTCGACTTTTCAAATCTCGACTTTTAAAACTCGACTTTTTAAAACTCGACTTTTCAAAACTCGACCTTTAAATCTCGACTTTTTTTCTAATCGACTTTTTAAAACTCGACTTTTTAAAACTCGACTTTCAAAACTCGACTTTTCAAATCTCGACTTTTTTAATCTCGACTTTTCAAAACTCGACTTTTTAATCTCGACTTTTCAAATCTCGACTTTTAAAACTCGACTTTTTAAAACTCGACTTTTCAAAACTCGTCCTTTAAATCTCGACTTTTTTCTAATCGACTTTTCAAAACTCGACTTTTAATCTCGACTTTTCAAAACTCGACTTTTTAATCTCGACTTTTCAAATCTCGACTTTTAAAACTCGACTTTTTAAAACGACTTTTCAAAACTCGACTTTCAATCAATCTCGACTTTTCAAAACTCGACTTTTTTTCTAATCGACTTTTCAAAACTCAACTTTTCAAATCTCGACTTTTTAATCTTAATCTCGACTTTTCAAACTCGACTTTAAAACTCGACTTTTTAAAACTCGACTTTTCAAAACTCGACTTTTCAAAATCGACTTTTCAATCTCGACTTTTTTTCTAATCGACTTTTCAAAACTCGACTTTTCAATCTCGACTTTTTTAATCTCGCTTTTCAAAACTCGACTTTTTTAATCTCGACTTTTCAATCTCGACTTTTAAACTCGACTTTTTAAAACTCGACTTTTCAAAACTCGACCTTTTAAATCTCGACTTTTTTTCTATCGACTTTTTAAAACTCGACTTTTAAAAACTCACTTTTCAAAACTCGACTTTTCAAATCTCGACTTTTTTAATCTCGACTTTTCAAAACTCGACTTTTTAATCTCGACTTTTCAAATCTCGACTTTTAAAACTCGACTTTTTAAAACTCGACTTTTCAAAACTCGTCCTTTTAAATCTCGACTTTTTTTCTAATCGACTTTTCAAAACTCGACTTTTCAAAACTCAACTTTTCAAATCTCGACTTTTCAAATCTCAACTTTTTAAATCTTGACTTTATAATCTCGACTTTTCAAATCTTGACTTTTAAAAATCTATCAAATCTACTTTTCACATCTTGACTTTTTAATCTCAACTTTTTAAATCTTGACTTGTATCTCACTTTTCTAATCTTGACTTTTTAAAAATCTATTTTTCAAATCTCGACTTTTCAAATCTCGACTTTTGAAACTCGACTTTTTAAAACTCGACTTTTCAAAACTCGACTTTTCAAATCTCGACTTTTCAAATCTCACTTTTCAAAACTCGACTTTTTTTCTAATCGACTTTTCAAAACTCGACTTTTCAAATCTCGACTTTTTTAATCTCGACTTTTCAAAACTCGACTTTTTTAATCTCGACTTTTCAAATCTCAGACTTTTAAAACTCGACTTTTTAAAACTCGACTTTTCAAAACTCGACCTTTTAAATCTCGACTTTTTTTCTAATCGACTTTTTAAAACTCGACTTTTTAAACTCGACTTTTCAAAACTCGTCTTTTCAAATCTCGACTTTTTTAATCTCGACTTTTCAAAACTCGACTTTTTTAATCTCGACTTTTCAAATCTCACTTTTAAAACTCGACTTTTTAAAACTCGACTTTTCAAAACTCGACCTTTTAAATCTCGACTTTTTTTCTAATCGACTTTTCAAAACTCGACTTTTCAAAATCAACTTTTCAAATCTCGACTTTTCAAATCTCAACTTTTTAAATCTTGACTTTTGTAATCTCGACTTTTCTAATCTTGACTTTTTAAAATCTATTTTTCAAATCTCGACTTTTATAAATCTCGACTTTTTAAAACTCGACTTTTCAAATCTCGACTTTTCAAAACTCGATTTTCAAAACTCAACTTTTCAACACTCAACTTTTCAAATCTCGACTTTTTTTCTAATCGACTTTTCAATAACCGACTTTTCGAAACTTACTTTTCAAAACTCAACTTTTCAATTCTCGACTTTTCAAAACTCAACTTTTTTAATCTCGACTTTTCAAAATTCGATTTTTCAAAACTCGATTTTTCAACTCGACTTTTTAAATGTCGACTTTTTAAAACTTGACTTTTTAAAACCCGACTTTTCAAAACTCAACTTTTCAAAACTCAACTTTTTAAAACTCGACTTTTTTCTAATCGACTTTTCAAAACCTGACTTTTCAAAACTCAACTTTTCAAAACTCGACTTTTCAAATCACGACTTTTTAAATCTCGACTTTTCAAAACTCAACTTTTCAAAACCGACTTTTCAAACTGTTTTTTAAATTTCGACTTTTCAAAACTTGATTTTTTTCTAATCGACTTTTCAAAACTCGACTTTTCAAAACTTGATTTTTTTCTAATCGACTTTTCAAAACTCGACTTTTCAAAACTCGACTTTTTCAAAACTTGCTTTTCAAAACTCGACTTTTTTCTAATCGACTTTTCAAAACTTGACTTTTCAAAATCTCGACTTTTCAAAATCTCGACTTTTCAAAACTCAACTTTTCAAATCTCGACTTTTCAAAACTCGACTTTTTTTCTAATCGACTTTTCAAAACTTGACTTTTAAAATCTCGACTTTTCAAAACTCGACTTTTTAAATCTCGACTTTTCAAAACTCGACTTTTTAAATCTCGACTTTTTAAAACTTGACTTTTTAAAACCGACTTTTCAAAACCTGACTTTTCAAAACTCGACTTTTCAAAATCTCGACTTTTCAAAACTCAACTTTTTAAAACTCAACTTTTATCTAATCGACTTTTCACAACCTGACTTTTCAAACTCAACTTTTCAAAACTCGACTTTTCGAATCTCGACTTTTTAAATCTCGACTTTTCAAAACTCGACTTTTCAAAACTGATTTTTTAAATCTCGACTTTTCAAAACTTGATTTTTTTCAAATCGACTTTTCAAAACTCGACTTTTCAAAACTCGACTTTTCAAAACTTGATTTTTTCTAAACTCGACTTTTCAAAACTCGACTTTTCAAACTCGACTTTTCAAACTCGACTTTTTTCAAATCGACTTTTCAAACTTGACTTTTCAAAATTTCGACTTCAAATCTCGACTTTTTTTCTAATCGACTTTTCAAAACTCGACTTTTCAAAACTCGACTTTCAAAACTCGACTTTTTTTCTAATCGACTTTTCAAAACTCGACTTTTCAAAACTCGACTTTTCAAAACTCGACCTTTTAAATCTCGACTTTTATTCTAATCGACTTTTTAAAACTCAACTTTTCAAAACTCGACTTTTCAAAATCTCGACTTTTCAAAACTCGACTTTTCAAATCTCGACTTTTAAAAACTCGACTTTTTTCTAATCGACTTTTCAAAACTTACTTTTAAAATCTCGACTTTTCAAAACTCGACTCTTTAATCTCGACTTTTAAAACTTGACTTTTCAAAACCTGACTTTTCAAAACTCAACTTTTCAAACTCACTTTTCAAATCTCGACTTTAAAATCTCGACTTTTCAAAACTCGACTTTTCCAAACTTGATTTTTTAAATCTCGACTTTTCAAAACTTGATTTTTTTCTAATCGACTTTTCAAAACTCGACTTTTCAAACTCGACTTTTTTCTAATCGACTTTTCAAAACTTGACTTTTCAAATCTCGACTTTTCAAAATCTCGACTTTTTTCTAATCGACTTTTCAAAACTCGACTTTTTAAAACTCGACTTTTCAAAACTCGACCTTTTAAATCTCGACTTTTTTTCTAATCGACTTTTTAAAAACTCGACTAAGGTCGAGTTTTGAAAAGTCGAGTTTTAAAAAGTCGAGTTTTAAAAAGTCGATTAGAAAAAAAGTCGAGATTTAAAAGGTCGAGTTTTGAAAAGTCGAGTTTTAAAAAGTCGAGTTTTGAAAAGTCGATTAGAAAAAAAGTCAAGTTTTGAAAAGTCGATTAGAAAAAAGTCGAGTTTTGAA